>PNEQ01036330.1:0-34153 GCA_003012365.1 Medauroidea extradentata | reverse complement strand
CCCCATACTTGCCTCCCGACCGCGACGACACATCCCCGAAGACAGTGTAGGCAAAGACTGGTAACGAAAGAAATGTAAATTAAGCAAACGCGAACAGAAAACAACACTTACCAGTCAACGAGGATGTGCAGCCGCGGGCGCGAGCAAGCACAGGTAACCCACACGAGAGCTCACTACTAACTGAACTCCTCTCCGGCCGTGAGGGACCGGCTCACGCCGGGAAGGAGGGAGAGAGAAGGGAGGCGGGGAGGGGAGGCACGACGTCCGCCGAAGACAGCCGAAGGTCTAGAGAGGAGGGGCGGGCTACGTCAGAGAACGACGTCACACGAGGCCAAGTCACAGCTGATCGTTCGGCTACACTCGGATACCAGAAGTCAAGGCGGGGGGGGGAAGGCCACACAATAAGGGCAGACATACATCAACTCGGACTGAGCCCAGCTCAAATGGATAAAACATCGGTAGATAATTCCCGGAATTTGTATATAATTACGTACAGCTCCTGTACATTTCCCGCACTTTAGTCGCCATAAGTAAACTTGCATACATTTCCCGCTTATCCCGGTTGCTGCACCCCCTGTCAGAGCTTCACTCGCACTCCCCTGTACTTCCAGAGCACCTGCTCCATCTACGAACCTCCTTACCTTAATTTTCTGCAGCACTGCTAATGACTGTCTTCCAATTATGTGCCTCCATTCAGATGGAAGAACTAGCCACACGTGAGCAACACCTATCCAACAGGTATGCACAAATACTGATTGTCAACGCTCCGTCAAAGGAGCGACAGCCACCTACCTTCTGCTCCATTGGGTAGGGCCAGGAAAGGATGCGGAGGGAACTGAAGAACCAAGTCAAGATGTTATGGGACAAGTTTACATCAACATTTATTATGTATTGTCAGACTGCAGCACTTTTAGATACAAATTGTAATGTTAGTACCTGTCATGTCTGGTATCATCAACGACTGCAACTCCAAACTTTACAATATTGTGGGAATGTGCTCAGTATACATGCATCATTAATATTTTACAAACTCACACCGGTCAGTACAATGTAAAGGCATTCAGAATTAATGATTTACCTCAGTTTTAGAGTCACAACTATCACCTGAAAAATGTTCAACTAAAAACTTATTTTGGAGAACTACGACTTGGTTTGGAATGGACTACCGTATGTAATAAAAAAAAATTAAGACACCATATTTGTAATTTAGCAATAAAGAGAACTTACTTGGCCAAAGATTCGCAGTTGTTCACCAATGTCTTCACTGCTATCGCCAATTGGTTGATTATGTCTTTCTCCGTCTTGCTGCCATGGTTGTACGTTGGTAGCTGTATTTGTTGGATATATGAAGGTAAAATAGCTTCCAAAATTGTCTGAAACAGTAAAGCCGATTGAAATATCTCTGATACATCTCACAGGAACAAGGAACTGGTGATATTTCAGAAATAACAATTTTAAAAATTAGTGCAAGTTCCACAAATTAAGAAGTAGAAGAAGAAGAAAAAGAGAAAACAACTGCAGTTGTAAAAATGTTTACAATGTAAGAAGGGAATTTGTATTGGCAGAAGACAAGCATCTGATTAGAAAGTTATAATATTGTGAAGCATGTGAAAGATGTTCAGCGTATATACAGCCTAATATGACTTCAAATATGCGCAGTAGTGTAACCAAGGACAGCGATTTCATGTTATGGTAAGTTACATTCGCAGTTCTTAGTCATTTTAAATAATATCACATTCAGACAAAAACTATTATCTACATTGAGAAGAACAGAATAATTCTAAAGGAATGAAAACATACACAAAAATAGATGAAGTTATCAAATGTTTTGAAAGTGAAATTATTTATTTATTCATAGTTTTCAGGGTATTTAAAAAAAAAACAGCTTGCACTAAAAAAAACTGCGTAACAATGTTAGCCTCATCAAGATGAATGAAACAGTCATGAGTGATATTAAGGGTGTGCGAATCGTGGATTTAAGTGCTCGAATATTTTTGAATAAGGTGCGAATAGTTTTGAATTCAAGTAGTCGTTGGCAAATACCTATTTTGGCATAAAAATAACCTTTTGTGCCACTCTTGACAAAGAAAATCTAAATCTAGAAACAGAAATCTAAATATATTTTTATTTACTAATTATTTTATTTTTAAATAAAAGCAAAAAGTATTAGTGAATTATTGCTACTAAGGCACCATCTACAAGATACCCTCTACAAGATACCACAAATATGAATACTGAGCATTTGTAAAAAGCTAAATTAGAAAACATTAATCTTTTCAGATTGAATTATACGTAACATGACTTCCCTATAATTAATTCCTGTGGAGGTTGGCTAGCATAGGTGGATGATGTATGGTTCATTCATTGATGGATTGAAGTGTAACTTACCTGTTGACGTTTTAAAAATTAAGTTGAGCATGCAAACAGCGAAATGTAATGCAATGTAAAAAATACATTCCAAATTCCAGTAGTTTTTTAGAGCTTCTTTTCTACAAGCACCAATGATGGGAACTTCAAAAAAATTATATTTATCTACAGAAAAAATATTATACGTAAATTACAACAGCCAACTAAATTAAGGACTGCAACACACAATGTATCCAAAACTTTCAGGTACATAAATAAATCCTACCTGCATCTAACATTGACGACAGTCGAAAGCCACGAGTGACGTAAACAATAACTTATGGATTACAAAATAACAAACCATAGCATAATTCCTTTTCCAAAAAAAAATTAATCACTGTGTCAACAATTTGCCTTAAATGCTCACACCTTAAATGTATTAATGTTGGCCTATTTGTTTACAGTTTCATTGATCAGGTACAATGTCAAAAACATTTACCGGATATTTTTCATGTTCGAAATGAGCTAAAATTGTAGATTTTATAACACCTGTGTAAAAAAAACCACTAGTGCATGAACCGACAGCAAGTTACAACTGAAAGAAATCATGAAATTGACGGACACAAATATTCACACTTTGTAACTACTGTACGGTATTATGACTTCAAATGTGAATTGTTTATAAGATAATGCTCGCAACTATCACATTTTTGAATATTCATACACCCCTAGGAGGTATATACATAGTCAACAGATACAGAGTCACAGTGAATACATATATCTACAGTAAAACCTCGATCTAACGACATCGCACGGTGATAGAAAATTATGTCGTTAGATCGCCGATGTCGTTAGTCCCAAGGTAACTAAATTTGAACCCCCTCCCAAAAAAAAAAGTTTTTTTCTCTAAAATTTATGTAGGACAATTGCCGACTTAAAAAAGTTTTCATTGAGATTATATTTTAGTACGATGAAAAGGTATCTTTCAAATAAAATTATATCCCACAATCCCCTACCGTGACGTGCGTGGCAGAGCAGCGCGCTCGGTCTGGTTGTGTAGGATGGGGGAGGGGAGTGGCCGGGCCGCTGGCATGGGCTTGCCTCCGGGCAGCTCGTGCCCGCGTGATTCATCCTGCTTGTCGCGCGCGAAGCACATTCAGACCACAGTGAAACAACTCGTATTATTTACGTGAATGTATACACCAACGATTTTTAAACCTTTTAGTACAGCCATTGAATCTTTTTTTTTACTGCGCAAGAACTGCTACAGCCTGTCGCCATTATAAGCATTTACGCGATAGTAATAAAAGTGCGTATTAAAAAACAAACATTTAAAAAAATTTCTTGTATTTATTAAAAACTAGGAACGCCTATTTATGAACACGAATTTAGAGCCACTCAAAAGGGCAAAAAAAAAAATACTTTTCAAGGTGCTGTCACGTAAAAAATAACGACTGAATTACTCGTCGCTAAAAGTTGTAGGCCTATTGGAAAAATCACGAAACTATGCACAATGAACCAGTTTAATGCTCTGTACTGCGAATAGAGATGAAACGGCTCTCGGCGCGCTGGCTGCAGTTGCTCTTATTACTCCACTTCCGAGCGAGCATAAAACAAAAACCTTATCAGCCCACATACCGAACACTGCGACGGAACTGTTTGCGTCATAGGCCGTTTTTACTCCGCAGTGCTTTCATAGTCACATGACAGCGGAAGTTGTCAATACTGCTCAATACTGCAGCTAGAGAACAAAAGATGAGATAATGCTGGATTTTTATTCTTTTACGGACTGCTGGTCTTTTTTTTTGCAGTGCTCTATAAGGGCGTAAAAAAAAAACGTGTCTCTTCAACCCCCATCTCCCTGGGCTATACAAGACACGGAAACATGGGAGAGAGTCGGACTGTATCTATGTTTAGCGGTGTGTTTCTTACAGTACAGCACTCACAAAGGAAATTGCAACACAGATGATTTTCCTTACATTTTCAATTTTTTGACCCGAATTTTTCATGGTTCCTCAAAAAAGGTTGTGAATTACCATTGCTATGCCATGCCGCGTATCAAAATGCATAGCTGAGATAAGGACACGTGGAGGAATGTGAGAGTGTGAGAGGGAGTATTAGGAACTAAGGCAGTGTTAGTCATCACGTCTCACATGTCGGTGTTGCGCAGGCAGCCTATGCACCCGGCGCGCGCTTCAATTATATTCCAGCCAAAGTTTCTAGCAATTTTAAAGTTTTTTTGTTTCACAGCTGCATATTACTAATTTATGATAACTGCATTATGTCATAATTTATTGTACACATAATTATTTTTAATTAACATTTTATTGCTTGCGATATATTTCACTTTGCTTAGCTTTGATAAATTTTTAAAATATTAATTTTTCCACAGTTCCTAAAAATTATGTTGTTGGATCGCCGATGTCGTTAGATTGGAGGTTTAACTGTATGTGTGTGTGTGTGTATATATGCGAGTCTTTATATATATATATATATATATATATATATATATATATATATATATATATATATATAGAGAGAGAGAGAGAGAGAGAGAGAGAGAGAGAGACACACACACGTGAAAATAGCAATTTGAAAATTATTTTGTAGCATTTTCATATTGATTTTGTAGCATTTTGTGGTATTTTGAAAAGAGCCTTGTAGCTTTTTTGTAGCATACTTAATGAAAAAGTGAGAAAATATAGAAAAAGTTAATTTTCTATCAAAAACAACATACTTACAAAACTTATCAAATGTGTAAGATACAAGACCAATGTTTTTTATAAGAAACAAATAAAATAGTTCTCTGTTTAAATTTTAGCATTGAACAGGTTTCCAAGCAGTGGCGGCATGTGGGTTGTTGCCAGGTAGGGCTGCAGTTGCCATGAGCTGTACAGGGTTGTGCGCTAGTTGACTCTACAGCCACTGAGACGCTGATGTGCAGGTGCCCCTTACTAGTGAGTGGTCACAAAAGATCTAGTAGCCGGCAAATAATTTATAGTCATTGGTCTATGGCGCGTTCGTCCAGAATGTACAGTTCCGTCTATCTGCAGCCCCACCTGGCAACAACCTGCGAGCCGCCACTGTTTCCAAGCTTTCTTCTTTCAGCACTGTTATTCTGTCTGAAAGTACAAGGTTATAGTTGCTGCAAAACCTCTCAGCATCTACACTGTTTACATGTAACATGAGTGAGTGGCAAACGTAAACAAGTAAAGCCAAACAGATGCGGCTTTGTGAATGCTTGTAATTGTAACTTTGAGAGGAAGACAGAATGAAAAGAAGTGTTTATGGAAGCGCAAGAGGCAAAATGAAATATAGTTCTGCTACACTTTCCGTTACACCGTTCACGAAGTTATTTTACGAACCGTTGTAAATGAATGCAGCCATGTTGTAAACAGTGAACATCGAAAAATATGCACGGACGTATGTTAACATGGTGTGCTAATTTTTGTTTACGTAACCACAGTATTAGCATGTAATTGCTGTATAAATGCATGTTTATAATAATTTCTGCAATAATTTTTTTGAAATTAAATAGTGAATGCGTATGGTATGTCTCAATTATGCACACGTCTTTGAAGCCTATCAAAAGTTAGGGGTTTTTCGTAAATAGGTAGTAATTTAGCAGACTTCCGCAAATAACTCAAAATGTTGCACATATTTCGCATTTATCGCAATTTGCGATTTTCACGTACCTTTATATGTATGTGTGTGTTTATATATATATATATATATATATATATATATATATATATATATATATATATATATATATATATATATATATATATATATATATATATATATATATATATATATATATATATATATATACATACTAGCAGTCCCCTGCCGCTTTGCTCGCAAGTATTATTCGTAGCTGATAATATTTATTTAATTGAAAAACCTCTTTGTACACAAGATTGGTACTTCAGTCATCAAGAGTTAGAATGTCCAAGTGGCTAGTTGAACAACTTCTGCAGAAGGATAAGTAGCTATAGCTGTCCACGCAAAATGGAGTCTTAAGTTTGCCCCTGCCACTAACAGCAACTTCGCCTGGGCCTAATTTATAGCCCTGCCAATTTGAGGTTGTGGGGTAATTACAGACACCTAAGGTAAGAGGTTAATCGAATAAAAAACATCTGTTTACCCTGTGCACAACCATTGGTGACGGTGCCCTTAATTACATATTTTCAAAACATTCACTTTAACATTATTGCCATTACAAAGTTTCAGTGGGTAAAGGTTTCGCGGAAACGTATTTGGTGCCCCAAACTTGAGATTAGTGAGATGATATATCGTCGGTTTACTGCCAAAAGTTACAAAGTCAAAATTAGATAAAATTACAAAAATGGTAGGAATATGTATATGTTGTTCACGAACAATTGCCCAAGTTTAAAGTCTATTCGTCGTTTCATAGTGT
The DNA here is from genome assembly GCA_003012365.1 of Medauroidea extradentata. Taxonomy (NCBI): domain Eukaryota; kingdom Metazoa; phylum Arthropoda; class Insecta; order Phasmatodea; family Phasmatidae; genus Medauroidea; species Medauroidea extradentata. Next base: position 27,384 of record PNEQ01036330.1, on the reverse strand, counting down.
TGTGTCACAGTATAGTAACAGACCACATTTTTGTTAATATCTACAATGTTTTTAAATGAAATAGCATTTAGACTTAATAACTTTTGGCAGTATACCGACGATATGTCAGCTGATATTGTAGAGGAACCTAAGTGGAAAGTGAACTGCAATTTTACCCCTTTTAAAGACTACATGTAAATTAAACTAATTTGATCTGCCTTGTAGTTTTTGTGTGTCAGAATTGAATGTTCGCAAGCAGCTTTTAACGGAATTCGAAGCCAGAACCTCCTGGAATTTAGACCTGAGTAACAAAACACTGAGTCACGTAACGTCGAAATACTTCATGAAAATAAAATTTTATTAAAAAAAATAAATAAAATATCTGTGTCCTGGGCTCATAGAGGTTGTACAACACTACGTCACGATAGGTTACTGTAGAGTGAAACTCTTGTATAGGTTTCGCTGCTCGTTCCTGCTTTACGGATCGTCTGCCTTGAATATTGAACAAATTAACGTTTCTTATAAAGAAAAAAAATTACATACATATTTTTTAAAAAATATTTACGTAAGAATCACTCTGATGCAAACAACACCTCAATATCGCTACTGGTTAGGTTGATGGAAAACCAATTTTGTGCTTTTTCACCCTTTTGGGTGTCGAATTTCGAAATATTTTAAATTTACATCTTAGACATTTGTATAAGTATCCAGCTGAAGTGTAAATCATATCGCTAGTCCGTTCAGTCGAATCAAAATCGATCATTCACTAAATAAACACATATCACCCCTGCACAGTATTGAGAAATCGAATTTCGAAAAATCTGAAAACCGTTTTGCGATAATTTCTGTAATCATCATCCTGAAGCAAAAATTAATTGTATATCTCAACGGGTTCGATAGATATCGAGGAATTATCTCAAACACATTCAAGGTCTTTTCACCACCTAAGAGAGTAAATTTCGAAAAACCCTTGAATCACGTTTTATAATACTTTATTGGTATCTCGTGGACGTAAAACACACAACATTAGCCCGCTGGGTTCAAGATATATCGACGATTAATTGAAAACGGTTTTCACCACATTTCACCCCGTTTCACGTCCTTAGGTGGCGAATTTCGAAAATTCCTGAAATTACTTTTTAGGTATTTGAGTAAGCATCGATCCTAAACAAAAATCACGTCGCTGTACAAAAAGCTATGGGATCGATATGTATCGAATGTGAGTCGAAAACTCATATTATCCCTTTTTTAACCAGTTTAGGGCCAAATTCGGAAAATATATTTTAAATGGTACTTCGAATATTTACAAAAGCACCAATTTAAAGCAAAGAGCACTTCGATATCTCGATTGATTCAATAGATATGGAAGGATAATCGAAAACACAGTTCACGTATTTTCACCCCTTTAAATATTAAATTTCGAAACGTCTTTTTAGTCCTGTCATAGACATTTGTAAAAGTAACCAATTAAAGTTAATATCACGACGATAGCCAATTGTGTTTCAAAGATATAGACGATTTATAAAAAACACATTTTGCCCCTTTTTACTGCCTGGGGGTTGAATTTCAAAAAAACCTAAAACTACTTTTTGGGTATTTAAGTAAGCAATATTTTGAAGTGAATATCAACTCTCTATCCCGAAGGGTTCGATAGATATCGATAGTTGATTGGAAACACATTTAAGGTCTTTTCACCCCCTTTAATGTCGAACTTCGAAAAATTCTTAAAATGGCTAATATGCATTTTTACGAGTGTCCTATGAAAGTAAAAATCACGACGATTGGCCGTCGGGTTCGAGCTCTATCGACGTTTCTTCGGAAACACATTTCACCCCTTTTCACCCATTTAGAGGTCGAATTTCGAAAAATCCCGTCTTAGTGCTCACCTACGACCTGAGGGGAATCCCCACAAAAAATTTCACGATTCTAGGTCCAGTGGTTTGGGCTGCAGTTTGATATGTCAGTCAGTCAGTCAGCTTTCATTTTTATATATAGATATATATAATGTATCATGCATATCCTTATTATTATTCTCACCAGGGTTCTGACTAGACAGCACCCTTAGCGACATCTTTATAGTGTTAACGAGTAAAGTATTATAAAAGTTTGGAGCTACTGTGTAAGGCAAGGTATGGTAAGGGACAGGAGTGCTGAGTTAGAGCTAATCTTGACCCAGTGAGTGACTACCGAGTAAGCCAACAGGAAAAGTCCTAGTAATGATAGCACAGAGAAGGTGAATCTTCACATAAATAAATGGGGAAAGGCATAAGTCACTCGCCTTAGATTGACTATCACAGGTGTGCAAGTAGGTTTCATTAAACGAGAAGACCATGTAAATTAGGATTCAAAGAATGTGAATATTCACAACAGAACACGACACTTGATACAAGTTATACATCTGTATGGACATAGTACACAGGATTGATGATCAAGGTTTGGGTCTGTCCCAATTTTATACAAAGCTCCACAACGGTTCGATGCAAGACACAATAAGGTTTGCGACATGAGATACAAAGGCTTAAGTTACAATGAGACATAGGAACTAGATAAGGCGCTTCGGGCCATTTCAACTTGAGATACTACAAGACATACTCTTCAATACCAGACTAGGCGCTTCAACATGAGATACAAAACATGGCACTTCGGGCCGAGACATACTGGAACAAGAATGAGAACGGAGACCTTGCTAGTGGCAGTGAGTATTTGGCAATCAACTCTTTGACCCCGGGGAGAGCTATAACATCTACATTACTTCCAACTCTTGTACTGCTAGCGACTCAACTATAGCGCTGCGGGCCATCTCAAATAACTGACAAAGTTCGTACAGGTAAGGCTTTATGGTGATCAACTCCTTGATCCTGAGAAACTTGAAATCGTTAATGTAACTTCTAAAAGACTGAGTATATCCGCACTACAAAGTTAAACTCAGTTACATAGCCATGTCTGTGGGTTAACAACTAGTCACATGGGCTTTGGCTTCCCCTTAGAGTCGTCCTGACACTCAGGTAGGAATGGTGACAAGAAGTTTTGGTAGGGGTGAAGGATTCGCCATCAGACGAATTTGAAGAAAGGTATCACAGAGGGCACCTCACGGACATCAACCCTCTGTGACGGACTGTTGTGTGTGGGGCTGGGGCACCTTGCGGACGTCAACCCCAGCGTGTAAGTTAGGAAGGTAGGTTTGGTAAGGGTAATCTGTTGGCACCTTGTGGACGTCAACCAACAGATCGGTAGGGAGTGAGCGGCACCTCACGGACATCAACTGCTCAGGAGGAGTGCCAGGATGACCCGGCGGCTAGACAGAGTCCCTGACGACTGAAGAACTTGGGCAGGTTGCCCCCCTTTTATACTGGCAAGAAGGGCTGAAAGTACCGTTAGGTGAGCGGCGCAAAATGGCCGACGAGAGCTCATGACTGTCTGCTGCTGCAAGTGTGCCACCCTCACACTCTAAAATTACTCCCTCGGGTCAAAACTACTCTGCCACACAAAATAAATATTCCGAATGGAATAAATAATACGCGTGTTGCCGTTAAACACTAAAAGTAAGGTACAAAAACACTTGAATGAATATTAAATACATTTCAAAGCACAAAGAACAAAAACAATATATAATTATGTGCGTATTTTTCCGTATCCATTTCTAAATGCACTTTACAAAGTCAGTGCACGGGATTGGTAACACTGGTTTGGCGTGCAGCCATATTTGTAAACAAACACTCGTGGAAGATAAACAAAGTTGCGTGATACAATTATACAATGAAAAAAACACATTGGATAAACACTGGAACATATTAACGTAAGTTATTATGGCTTTACAAATAAAGTCTGTGACTTAACAATCTTACAAGCTAAAATAAACGGCAACACGGTAATCGGCAATGTGCGGGCGCATGCTAAAACTGTAAGGTCAAGATAGCAAGTATAGAAAATCGGGGGCGAGTGTTAAAGATTTTACAGCTTGACGCAACTGATATGCGTCAGATGAAAGATTACTACTTTAACATCGCTGCTCCGCCACCTCGCTCCTACACAGCCCAAGCACCGCTCAAGCCAGCCATCCTTGTCCGCGTCCGAACAACAAGTCACACAACCATCTTGCTCCGCGACTAGGCAACAAGCCCCACACAACCAACTCTGTCCGCGACTAGACAACAAGTAAACATGGCCGAACCCACGAAGCTTGCTCTCTCCCTGCAGCGCCTCTAGCGGCCACCCAGCACACCAAGGTAAAAACGTAATGGAAAATTAATACTAAACTAAATATAATAATAAATTATACACTTTTATACTTTTAAACAACTTGAAACGTAAAAATATAGATTTGAAAACCATACTTATATAATAATTTACAACATAATTTTAAATAAATTTGAACTACGTGTCCTTTCATTGGCCCAAGCCAGCCCGCGCAAACATATTACTGTCTCTCTCGCACTCTCAATGAGCGGCAGCGCACGTGCACTTCGTGAAAAGTAAAAGTATTAGAAAAACTGTTAAAAATCTAAATATAGCGATTCCTGGAACTGGGAAGGCACACCTGTGCCATAAAACAGAACTAGCCAACAATACACCCAGCCCTGAGTTACAATACAACAGTTAAGTTGCATATGTTAATATTAAATTTAAATTAAAACACAAAGTTGCCTCAGCCTAAACAAACCAAATTAAATATATATAAAATTTAACAATTTCAAAACTGATACAGATAAAATGCCAAACAATACCTTACCAAACTCTTGTCAACAATACCTCAAAATAATTAAGTAGATAATAGCAAATTCAATAAGTCAAACATAAGGTAATAATTAAAACAAAAACAAGACATGAAATAATAAAGGCCTAAGTGGTGGGTGGACCGCCTCACAATAAACAACTAATTTCCAACAATGAACTAATAACAAAGCTTTATTTATCCACACTTCCATCCACAGGATCTTTTTTTTAGAAGAAATTGAACCATTTTTTTTTAAAATAAAAATAAAAACATAACTACCATACTGTCAACCTCTGTCTGTAACAATACCTGTGTATGAAACTGCTACGTACAAATCTCGATGAAATATTAGTATTACAAATTTAGTCTTATTTAGTTGTATCTAGAGGAGTACAGTTTCAGGCAAAAGTATAAAACAAATCACACATTAAGTTGAAAGACACCATGGTACAGACTTCAGCATTTCCAGGTTTCAGCTTCTTTCTTTGGTCACAAACAATGTAAGAATATCTTGAAAAAGATATCACGAGTCTGCATTGGAATCAGTCAACCTCAGCAATTTGAAAGCAAAAGTTGGAAACTCTGGATATTCTCCTTTGAGGTCACACAGATAATATTGTATGTAATATAAAATTCAATAATTTTAAAATTGCTTAGCTCTGATTTGAGCTGTTACTTTAGGTTTTGGCATGATGAACTGTATTTTAACTTCAGCCAAAATAATATATTCCAACTTCTGCAGGCCTATTAAAGTACGCAATATCACTGACTTCGTAGTTCATAACATAAACAATACAAAAGTTCACCAAAGATTACACTCAAAAATGTTTTTGACACACTTGCACGAAAAAAATGAACACAAGATGGCTGAAGAATCAAAATCTGTTAGCAGTTTACAACACTACTTTACATGATGCCATGTTGGTTTAGTACCGTGATGCTAATACATTAAGATAGTTTGACATAAGTTGGCCACAATGACAACACGCTATGAGTTCTATGCAACCTTATTGCTTCTATGACTTGGCTGGCGTGGTATTTTTTCTTGTGTTGTGCAGACTTGTTCTCTTTACAGGCGAGTAAACATTTTCCGATTAGCGTAACATAACCCTTTGATTATGAGTTTCGTGCTTTTAGTTGCAGCATTTTTAATGAAAATTATCACATATTTTCTTAGACAAATTTGGTGATTTTAGTATTATTTTGCGACATTGTGTCATTTTGTTGTTTCATCGCAAATTGAGGTCTATTTCTGTTTCATTTCATGATATCGCAATTCATGAAATTTCTGTGCCCCTATCAATGGGCTTACGTTGCATATTTTATAAAATCAACTTTAATGGTCAATTTATTGGAAACACATTTTTGTTGGTTGGTCTGTTGTTGTACAACTCCGTCCAAGGGATTGTATCACTTTCTAAACCTAACTTATCACTAGGGTACACACAACAAGACCAACCTGACTCGTCACACTGGTTGGGTACTTACTGGCGTAGCACTTGCGTGGATGCCCTCAGCGGGAGCGTACATTTTTACAACTGTTTGGCCGTCTGAAACTGCAGGTCGCCTTGTATTCAGGCCAATATGATACTATCCCACGAGCGCTTCCTCTTCTCCATTCTGTCACTCAGAAGACAGAATACTTATTTTTACTTTTACGACAGTTACGCAAGAGAGAAATATTTGAGTCCCCTTCTGTAAAACATTGGAGCTGTTTCACAGGACTGTAAACTTGCGTTTGTTGTTGGGGTATTCAAGAAACTGCTAAAGAGGACATGATTGCCATAGAGGTGTAAGGATCAGTTGACATGTTTCCCACCATGGTAAACCCCGGCAAATTTGCAGCCAATACCTGCACATGAGGAATGTGGCGGGCATGGTCGTCGGCAGGTGGGTTTTCTTTGGACACTTATGTATCACCTGCCACTGCTTCACACATGTTAGGGTCACTTATAAGCCATGGCTAGCATCTTTTACTCTGCGAGTGTGACAACTAACCCTATAGTGCAAACTACACTTTACATGTACTGTTTAAAACAACATATCTCAAGATAGTTGAGTAAGGACTTGCTGCTCCAAGAAGGTGAGGCTGCACCATACGTATTTATTACGACATCTGTAATACGACCCTATTCTAGGGAACTGTGAGGGGTTGTGATAGAGAGATTTCACAATACTTACCAACATCTGGTGTCCCCTGGTGGAGTCTGCAGAGTACGAGATGACCATGACGCAGAGAGAGATGCAGTCCAGCACACTGACCATCTCGTTCTCGTCGTGGTAGCAGAAGTCTATAGCCTTGAGTGGCTTCTCCTCCTTGACGAGCTCTCCTATGTTGAGTGGGTCTGGCGAGGGAGTCTCTAGACTCAGTAGCAGGTTGAAGAGACAGCTTGCCTGCACCTGCAGTACAATACAGCAAGACACCTGGTGTTAGCATACAGCTCTTCCTACTTGCAGTTCCCTGCCTTATTTCACGAGCTCTAGCTAGTCTCCTTGCTGCCAGACTTACCAGGTCACAACTGTCCAGCACCTTCACAGATAACTTCTAGCATTGAGCCAAGTTACATTTCAGCTGGACAAGACAACTACACTGTTATCTTTCAGAGGAGTTTAAAATTGTTTTTGCTTTGATAGCTAATTTGTTCAAAACATTTGACTAAAATGTAAATTCACGAAAATTTTGAAAATTACATAATTAGCTAAACCATAGTATTTACGCCTAGAAACAATCAGTCAACATGGAGATGATTTAAAAAAAACTGCCAAACAGATTCTTGACATATGTATTTGTTTAGGAATACAAAATTAACAAGATAGCATGGCCATATGAGCCCCATACAGAAGGCGCTAGATGCCACGTACAAGGCACAGAAACAGAGGAGTGGAGTGATAAAAGTCTAGACTAGCTCGTGTGCCAACAACATTATTCCCTTTATACGTTGGACGTGGAAACGGCATGTAGTGTTGTGGTAGTTGCCTTATTCCTACGAGACTTTAAGCGGCGACACTACTATTTTATTTATGGAAAACACAAAATTAATTTTAGTGAGTTTCTTAATTTTTGTTTCACACTATTATGGTTGGTATTTTTCATGTTACAACTGTCTGGAAATGCAGTTTTTACCCATTATGAGATGCCCTGAAACCATGGTTTTAAGAATGATATCGAAAATACACAATTAGGAAAGCATTGTTTTTAAATGTGTTTTCTTCTTGTAGATAAAGATATTGCAACACACATTTAGTAGTATCTCTTAAAATAACTTTCTCCTTGTACACTGCAACAACATTCATTCTCCAGCTGTACAGGGCTCTTAAGAAATATGATAAGTTGGCAAAAGGACATCACCACCATTCAACCATCCTTGACAAAGTACCATTTAAGACGTAGTGCGTCAGGTCACCCCTTTCCTGACCACGCCACACTGCTGACCTTCACCATGATTCGACAGTCCCGGTTGCAGAAATTTCAAAAGTGTTTATGGCACATGAGTTAGTGGTGGTTACATTAAAAAGCCGCCAAAATATTTTATGGGGTTAATTCATTATTTCAAAGTTCACAGCAATTTACATTTTGTTGCAGATTGGCACAACGAACTCGTAAAAAACTGATTACTGAATTTTTCCTAAAATTTAATTCAACTAAAAGAAAAATGTGGGTGCACTCTCCAGGGAGAACCCGCACTCAGCCATTCTAGCTTGTCCCAAACACGTATGAAAGAAAAGGCCTCTCAAGAATATTGAAATGAACAAACGTCCCAAGGAAGCGCTAAGTCCTTAAAGTAATAATTCCACACTTCCTAAATTCCCCGGCCTTTACGGTAGCCTTCTTCTTCGCAACAACGACTGCGGTCACAACTCCTTTTCACTCTGCGATCGTGCACACAAAAGTCCACGACTCTCTGCGATCGCACACCAAGGACACCAAATACCTAAATCAGAATACGACAGTGTCTCTCCGCTATCGTACACAGAACACCTAGAAGGCCGAAAACGGAATGACCACCCGATTCCTAAATTCACTGGTTCTCCTGCTAGCACACCTAGCGGCCACTCACCATACTAAGAAAAAAATTAATAAATAAAAATTAAAATAATTAAAATAATAAGTTACTAAACAAAAATTAAGTTAAACCTAATGAAAAATTAAAATTTTTATACTTTTAAACCACAACTGAACCAAAATATCTCTATCTGAACATAATTACATATACATTAAATTACAAAATAAATGGTAATAATTTAAGCTGCCTGTCTTTTGATTGTCCCACACTGGCCCGCGCAAAACTTATCACTGTCTGTCTTCTACACTAAACTTGCGGCCGTGCATGTGCACTCCAGTGAAAAGTAATACAGTAGAAAAACCTATACAATATAAAATTGACCTTGACATCTTCCGCTGTATTATTGATCACTCGTCAGGTGGCTGTGTAATTGCTGTAATTGTTCTACATTTACTTTTAGAAAAAAAAAATAAAAAAAAAAGATAAAAAGTTTGTGTAGAGGGGGAGGGAGGGGGGTCAAAATTATTTACCTTGGGACTATCGACATTGTCGATCTAACAACATAATTACCTGGCACCATGTGATGTTAGATTGATGGTTTACTGAATATTTATTAAATTATGCAGTATTTAAAAAAGTTAGCATATGCTATTCACGATGATACCAAACAGTACATTTATTGAGTCAAAACAACCTACGGCACGACTCTGCTGCCGAAATGACGTCCAGCAATCAATCACTCTACCTCCGTAGATTGACACTACACGCCGCCGGTGGCTGCACTGCGGGATCAGCGCAAACCAAATACAGGATTGCCACTAATTTTCCATGACAAAATTCCCTGACATTTCCCTGATTTCCAGACAAAATAAAATTTTTTGCCTGACATTTTTTATTCACCTTCACTATATTTTTAAGCTATTCAGATCACAATACTTATATTGCTAGCCCTATTGCCAAGTGACCAAGATTTACGCTTATTAACAAAATGTATATTTAATTAATAATTTACCTTGCTGAGCATTGACGGCATCCAAAAAGTTGAAGCATAGCATAAACTATGCAATTTTATGCAAATATGTAGACCAGGCAACAAGTGTCTTGTACCACAAAATTAAATAAAGTAGTGTTGACTTTTCAGGAATAATTTCTTAAACTTCAAGGAAGATCTGGCAAATGTTTACATTTATTATTTTGATATTACCCTTAAAACTTGCATAATATGCCTGGGCTACAAAACTGTTTTACACAAATCTGCACTAGTTTTAGAAGCACATTAAAATTATTTAACATGTAAAGTTAGTTTAGCACACATATTCACACAACTTCCACTTCTGAATCAATGAAATATCAAGTTAATAAATACGTCTACATAAGATCATGAATTTATTCATCAAGAACTGTCAAATTTTTTTTTAAATTTAATTTTTCTTCTTGCAATTGGGCCTCAGCCATGTGGCAAGGATTTGTTTAACCTACTTCTTCTCAATTTTCCGACCTCATCAACCTTTTCCTAAACTCCCTCGCTCCCGTCACCTCAACCACCTCCCTCGCCAATTCATTCCAATCCTTCACCGTTCTCACCATCAAATTGTTTTTTCCTCTCTCTGTCCTCTTCCCCACCCTCTGTATCTTCCACTCATGATCACCCCTTCCCCTGAATATACCACTCTGTATCTTGTCACCCAGTTGTATACCCACCCACCCCCTTCACCACCTTAAACATCCTTACCAGCCGCTCCACTCTCCTCCTCTCCTGTAGTGTGCCACAACCCAATCCTCTCACCATTCTTCTTTGGATTCCAAGATCTTTGATTATTTTTTTAAGGGCGCCTTAAAACTTTGCCTAACATGAATTGGCTATAGTATTTTACACAAATCTACATAGTCACACAGTTTTGAAGCACATTTCGAAGTCATTTAACAATTTATTACTGTACATTTAAATAGATGACAACTATTATAATGTTACAGATGCCAAGATTTTTTATTGTTCAAGTTTTCTACAAGTTAACCAATACACTCAAAATCCCAAACAATTCGGACGTGGCTCCGTTTGTACATGTGCAAAATGTAAAATGACACATTTTCTACACATAAAATCAGGCCACGTGATCGTTAATGACAAAATAATAAATTCCCGCGAATAAATTTACGGTTGGCGTCTTCAGATTAAGCGGTAAAAATTCTTAAACCATAATATGAACTGAATTTCTTACACCTATCCACACAAGTAACGTCTGACAAGAATAAAAAAAGGCATGGTAACATCATTGTACCGCAATAAGTTAAAACAATATTATCACTTACCTTTCCTGCTTGAGAAATGTTTTTAACTTAAAATATAAATCCCCGTCTTGCTAATGATAGTAGTAACACACTTTGCTTAGAAAGATAATTGGTCATTCAGTCCTGAAAAACAAAACAACTTGGCTGCCACAACAAAACAAGTTTCTGATTTGCGTCTATTCTGTTGCATGGAAAGGCGTCCACACATATTAATACGTGAAAAATTTCACATTATCTGCATAAACAATAAAGTGAAGATACTTTTTATCAGTACAACCCAAAACTCGCACGTAGCAAACAAATAACCTCACTCGTCCAAACACACGCAAGACACGATCGCCGCGCCGATCGCCATGTTACAGTTAATCGATATATCGATGAAATCGAAACTACTTGAAGCTGTTAAATCGATACACAAAAATTTCTGCCGAAGTGTCGAACATTGTAAAACAACGTTCAGCTAAACCACAAAATTGATTTCTTTGATCACATGAAATATATTTTTTTATTTTATAATTTCAAAATATAGGCCTACATAGGTTGCAAAAATGTTTTGATTTTGTGCTTTCTGAACACAAATATGTGCAGATATCAGAATATTAAATTCCCTGACATTTAACTTGCATTTTTTAAATTCCCTGACATTTCCCTGAATTCCCTAACAGCTATAAAATTTCCTGACAATTCCCAGTTTTCCAGACGAGTGGTAACCCTGCAAATAGTAACAGCTAGTCGCTGTAAAGTCACAAATTTTAAAGTAACTAAAATAAGGAACATTATTTCAAGATATTTTTGCAATTAAAATGATACCATACCAACCCTTCTCTTCAACTGATAGATATAAATTGTTAACACCTGCTGCAAAGTTACGAGAATTTACGACTTCATCAGACTATGGAATAAGATACCTAACTTTGAAAATGCTTATCTCTTAAAATTAAGTGATGTGTTTAAGGTAACAAGAGTATTATGATTAGTAGTACATTTTTTAAACTAGTAAAAACGTATGAATTATTTATGACGTAACATTTGACAATTCTTTTATGAAACATTGAGATAAATTACGAGCATTTACTGAAATAAACCCTGTACAGTTATAAAGAAAATGATATTGTTAAAAAAACATGGCACGACTTACTCCGAACCTGTTAACAGTTAAGAAAATGTGATACTAATTGTTTTAAAGACCGTTAGTGCCAGTTAACTGCACAGACGTTGACAGGCTTACGCACTGGCTTTTGTGTGTCTGTGTGTGTGTGTGTGCGCGCGCGCATGTAAAAATGAAAAGTTGAATAGGTGGGTAGGGGGAATGTGACTTCCTGTTGCTGAGCTGTCACTTGACAAGAGTGGGAAATGGCGAGATAGGAGAACAAGTGACAAAATCCTTCACAAAACCTAAACTTCCAAAAATACTTTTAGTAGAGTGATGCTTTATTCATTTTTTCACTTTTTCTCTCTTTAGCGTATGGAAGCCTTCAGTAGTATTCTTGTATACACTAGCATCTTCTTATGTTTTATCTCAAATCCGGCCATGAAAATTCCAGTGGTATGGCACCAGTCAGACATTTGTGTTTCACGATGCCTGCCACAGCCACTCTATCATCTGCATGGCTGGCAGCTTGCAAGGTCATTGTGCGTGACTAACGCACAAACATACAAGCACTGGGCGGGCACAAGCAGATCTCCCGCACAATCTTACACAATTTGATGTAATTTAGCTTCTTAAAACAATCTAACCAACCAGTAGAACACTTGAAGCCAACATTGCGCAAGAGGCGAATGTGTTTGGTCTTTTCCCATACCACGGGGTCATGTGATCGGCACATGTTGGCACATTGCAACTATTTTAATTTCATGTTACGACCTTCCTTCTCAACTGCAGCCATTATCTTATCTTCCAAACACCAAGGCAGCGGAAGAAATGAGAGACGTTGAAGTGAAGGGTAGGAGGTAAATTGGCAAACAGATAAAAGCGTGCAACAACATCACACAGTCAAGAAAGTCGGTGTAAGCCTGGTTCACACGGGCACGAAACTCACGGCAAGCTTATTTCACATAATGTTGGTCCTTAAAAAATTTTAGTTTTTCCTTATATATCTTCCATTTTTTAATTTTTTTAATGTTCCTCAAAAATACCTTGCTATAATAGAGTTCTCTCTATTAGCGAGCTTGCAATAATAAGATTTCACTGTAAAATAAACACTGTAATGATAATTTTAGGGCTGTGCGGGATCCCGAATCCCGGGAAAAACTTCGGGAAAAAAAAATTTTTTTCCCTTCGGGCGGGAAAAAAGTTTTCCCGACTTTTTTCAAGATTTTTTTGGTGATAGAATATTAATACTTTTATATGTATTTAAACACAACCATTCCTTAATACGGCAACATAACGCCCCCTTTTCACTGCATAAATGTAAATGGGAAAGGTGTATTGAACTTTTATGAAGGAAAACAGACGTGTTCACAAAAATATTTTAGCTATGTCATACATAACCTCATAACACTAACGTAAATTTGCGGGATGAAATTTGCACAGCACAGATTCTTCAGGCACTTCAATACATCAAATTAATACTTTTAAAGTAATTTTAAATCATTTGAATACCTTTTCTATAGCGTTATTCGACTGAGTCGGTATGTTGCGAAGACACGGTCGTAGGTTGCATCGCGAAACGGAGTAATCTTCATGGTGTAATCCAAGAGCAAGGTGTAAAATGTGTGCAAAAACATTTGTGAACACAACTGGAACAAAAAAGTCACTACGCAACTTATCAGTTGCCGAACCAATCTGACTATTTAATGCACAATTTTTTGTAACAAAATTTTTTTCAAAGTTTGTTGTTAACAATTCAGTTAATGATGCGACGGCCATTTTCTACACTTCCGCTTCGCTGCTGAAGCATGCTAGCGGCGAGGAAATGTGTGCATGAAGCATTACATAGGTTACCTAAAATTTGTGAATTTAACAATAGCGTTGATTTTTTTTTAAGTAAAAATTAGTAATATTGTTAAATTTAGTGACACCGCAGGTTTTAGTGAATTCTAAAACATTGGAATATTAATACCGGTACCAATATTTATTGTGATGTTGGTGACATTGACTGTGTTTGTTGTTTGTTATTGTCAGCAAGCTGTTACCGTTTTCGTTTGAGGGACTTCTGTTACTGTTTAATTTATCAATGCTGAAATTAATGAACTTACAGTTGTATTAACACAATCTTTTTTTTATAATGTAAAGCGCCAACGAAATATCGCACAAGTCAAAAGTTGGTGTTTGGAAATATTATGTAAAAAAACCTAACCAAACAGCCACGTGTGTTTCATGCCAGAAGGTGATAAAAACAAATTACGGAAGATTTGAAATTTAAAGTGTGTAGTTATGGTATACTGTATTAACAATTAATTATTGTCGAACATCATGAAAAATTTCAGTTTTATCTCTTATTTTAGGCTTTTCATACTGTGCTTAAATTTTTTATAGTGTATAATTTGATTTTTTAAGAAAAAAAAAGGATACTAGAAATCATAATACAAACAGGTAAGTATGACATAATTTTTTTTATATTTTTCCCAATCCCGTCCCGATTCCCGCTGGAAATATGGTTTTCCCGCCCGAAAATTTCCCGAGGGCAAAAATTCATTCCCGCACACCCCTATAAAAATTAATAATTACGACTTAAGTGGTGGGTGTGCTGCCTCACAAAACTTATATACATGTCCTTGCTTATACTGATCAGAATTTAAAATCATTCTGAATGGGTCGCAGTTAAATGATGCATTTTGGAATCAAGAACGTCAGTTTTAACTAATGTGTTAACTATATCATGTGTATTATTTTTGCTGTGATGGTAGGCTACACAGGGCCATAATTAGTAATACAATGTTTCTGTTTTGTCAGAACTTTGCTCTGTGTCTCCTATAATATGAACTGATGCAGTTCGTGCACCTAAAACACAAGCACCATATTTTCGGCCTGTAATTACTGTAAACAGTGATCAGATACCTCAGATGCAGCATCTTGCCAACCTGTCTAAAACATTTGGTTGAAAGCCGAGTGTCAGCACTTGCCATATGGGAGCTGAGCAGGCAGCGTATTGCGAGGCAGCTCAGCGTAGCTACCCATTCATTAGTACGTCACACAGGCGGCCTAACTCACCAGGCATGCAGAATTATTAGAGTGCTTAAGGCATTTTCAACTGAACTTTTTAAGTTTATCTACTGGGTCCCCCCCTCCCCCTCAGACAAGGTGTTTCGTTGTCGTCATCATCACCCTCATTGTCATCGCAGTCACCGTCATCATCACCAACATCCACTGTTACGTGTTCAAAATATTCGTCATTCAAGTTGCCTCTATTTTCTTTCATTTTAGTGAGCAGCAACACTTTATAGAAATATTTATTCCTTCTTGAAGAGTCACAGACACTACAAAGAAGATGTGCCACATGCTACCAACTATCTTCACATTCTTATTTTTGTCACACTGATTATTTCCGTCATGGAAACATGTAAAAACAGAATAAAATGTCTTAGTTAACCCCGTCAAATTACTAAACAAATAAAAAAGTAATGCGACAGACAGAAGTACAAGTACTTACAGTTGATACATGTGCTTTATTTTAGCATTTGTGTAAGTAATGTTTCCGAAGTAGACACCAATACAGCAGTATTAATTACAATAAAGCTACAATTATGCTATTTCTAGTTAGCATGCAAAATTTTGTTTGTTTAAAACAAGCATTTTACTAATTGTTTGTGTAGTAAATTATGTTAATGAAATCTGTAAGCTTTAAATGTACATACAGTAAAACTCGCTTAAGACGTTCCCACGAGATACGTTTTCCCAGCTAAGTCGTTTGGTTCGTTTGGTCCCATCACTTTTGTCATAAGAGCCATGGTTAATATTCGCACATATTTAGTTTTGCCACGTGCCTGATTTCCCACGTAATACGGTAAACTTTTGTAAAAAAAAAAAAAAAAATAAAAATAAAAATAAAAATAAAAAAAAACCAAATTTTTTTACAAGTAATGTATGCGATTTTCTTTATTAAACAAAATGAAAGGAAACTGCAACTGCAAGATAAATACAGCATCTGTTTAAGTTTTTAGTACTGTCATCATAGATAACTGACGTGAGATGTAGCGTTCCACAGACAGCCAGCAGGTACACTCAGGATGGCCAACACATGCGCGTAACAAGAATAAATACAATCCGCCATTTGTGATAACGTGCAAACCCGTAGCAGATTGACTGTGATCGCGTGTAATGCTTGCGCTCACGGCACAATAAATTCGAGATGGCGGCCACAGAATGGCCGCCGCTAGCACTATCGATTGTATGGAACGCTATCGATCGCCGCACCTGCATTGGCAACATTGATGTCTTTACGTGCATTCGTTTGTCTTTGTTTACGCAAATGATAACTAACCTAAACTTTGCGAAACGTGTTTGAAAATGTTACATTATGAAAAAGATGGGTTTTAAAGTCATTTCCATTATAGTGAAGCATGTTTAGATGGTTGTATAACGGCAATATAATAAAAAAAAATTAGGCACTATCGATAAAACAATTGATGATCATGGAGAAGTGTGACGAGTTCTTGGAAACATTTGTTGACCTGAGTAAAGAACTTTCCACCCCTTTCAAATGTGTACTGTAACTGTCTAAATTCGCGATAGCATTGCAGAAAATTTGTAAAATGCTGAACAGTGTTAATCAAATGGTAAAAAAAATAAATAATAAGATCTCTTATTAACATTTCAAGGTGTTCTCTTGAAATGGCATGTGCACGTACCATGAATCTTCCCATAACAGTAGATTCAATTCCAATATTAGTAACTTAAACTATACCAAGTTTTATGTTACAAAATATGATAAATGCATTGTTTGCAAGGATACTATCTCTTCGATTTTACCTGAAGAGAGTTTTTTAAACATGAAAACAAAAGCACTAAATAAGGTAAGCTGAATGAGTTTTACGAGATTTCCCTTAATTTACCTTTCCCACTATTTACATTTGTTCGCTCTGTCCTCCTGAAAAGTGTAAATAAGGGATTTTACTGTACATTAAATTGTCCTTGTGACTCCGAAATAAAATTTAATATAGACTGCACCTACAACAATGACTTAAGTTTTGAATCACTTTTCCCATTTAAGATGTTTTCCCAGCTAAAAAGTTTGTGGTGTAACGTCCCTTCAAAAACGTCTCAACAGGGTTTTACTGTATTTGCATAGGGTAGCAATTCCCACTGTTGAGGACAATTTTATTTTGAGACATCGGTTGGCAACCCTGCATCTATTGTAATTCGACAGTGTTGTGAAAAATGGCGTACTTGAAGGTTGTGAGTTGAAATGTCATTGAATTATTTAGAAGGTCCTCCAGATTTCTCGTTTGCTATTCTTGAAATGAACACTAACAGTAAAACATTATTGTATGTAAAAAACTACACTCTAAAAGTGATAATATTGGATACTTCGTTGATAACCCGCCAAACTACCACTAGCAAATGAAACAAGCACACAGCTTAACCCCTCACTGTTTCATCAAGAGCAGACTCATGTTTATACTATCTGACACAGAAATTATGTGTAGTTGAAGAGCTAGGAAGAGTTGTGAGTACCAATTGTTATGGTGGTGAAAGTTAGCAGCAGTACGACGTAGATGATTGACAGTGGGCATGACTGACCTTGTGCGCATCTCCGTACTGGCTGTCCTCGTCAGTATCCAGGATGGAGGACACGCTGCCGAACATCTGCAGTATGAACGGCTTGCGGTTCATCAAGTAGAACTGCTTGACGGCATACTCCACTGTCGTCTTCACCAGTGCGTTTGTCTGGTGGTTTGAGTAGAGTTGCAGCAGTGTCGGCATCACTAACAAGTACCTGTTGCCAAACAAACACTCTACCTTACATCTATCCTCGCGGTGGCTTACATTCGTCATAACTACACTATAGTCAACTACTACAATTTAATAAGCTTAGCAGACTTTCACAGTCATTGTCTAAAAGAGCTTAGCATCGTCACTGTTGTTCCTCCTCCTGACATTTCGGAAGACATTGCAGCCAAATACCACTCAACAATCTTTGAAACAAAAAATGATGACGTATGGGAAAAAAACACTAAAAATTTGTGTGTACCAGTTTAAAAATTGTTTAACTACGGAACATAAGTAGGTTATTTAACATCTTTTTAAAAATACATTCAAACAATATTACAATTTGAACATTCTCTTGACATTGATGACTCATTACATTTCCTTAAGAGCAGAGTTCACCTAATGTTTACTTGGTTTAATAATATTGTATTTGTATTAGTGTTGGGTTGATTCCTAAAATTTACCGATTCCGATTCCAACATCGATTCTTAAAATTGGGATTCGATTCTTCGATTCCGAGTCTGATTCCAAAGATTTCTTTTAAATCTTTTTAACCCATTTTATTTTCTTATACATAAAATCCTCATAGTCCCTGTGAAAGAAATGAAATTACATGAACTAGGTTGCATACATAAAACACACTTACAGGCTTATTTGTATGTTTAGAAAAACAAGATCTGTGCAGTTCGATTTCATTTATATAACTTACTACACCTTGGAGGTTAGGTTGGCTTTGTTTGGCAACCTTATTTTGTGCATATATTTACTGGTACTTACGTAGTGATTGTGAATAAAAATTTACCGGTAAATAGGAACTTTTGGTTATTATGAAATCAATCAATAGGGCCTACAGTAGTTTTCCAAGTTCCGTTTCTCTTTCAAGTTTTTGTTTTCGTCTTCTGCGTACTTTGAAAAAAATCAATATTTTTTTTCTTTGCCGACATACATTAAAAAATATTTGTGAATTAGAAAGTGATTTACAATTAACGATGGAACAGTTTTACTACATATTCGCTACTGTTTATTACCATTGCAGTGTTTACAAACATAGTTTATATTTTGAGACGTCATAGATATGGTACGTTCAGTTGGGAAAGTCCACGCACGAGACAAACACTAATGATGGCGGACTGTGAAACTAGTATCGCTGGGACGTTCCATTTTCATTCCAGTGGAATATTTTGGTACTTACTATAATCCATTCTTGCGGTAACCATTTTGTTCAAGTAGTGCCGTACTTCCAACTTGAATGTAGTTAACATCTCTGGTCCAGAAACGTAAACAAAACATTGCGATGCGACAATTTGTAGTTTTTATTTTTGGGGATATAGGCGTTAGTATTTGTCCAGCATGGTTAATAAGTATTTATTTGGATACTGAATGTAATGCAACGTAATTGTCTAAACAATCACGACGACGATCATTGACGAACAAGTTTATTTTATAGTACATGCTTACCAATGGAATTAAGAATTGCATTTTCGTGAGCTATATTAGCAACAATAATATCAGAAAACTCAAATAGTTTGCCGTTTGTACACAAAATCACTGTGAGACGAAAATATGTTCTCAGGGATGTTTTTTTATAAGAATCGGTCATATCGATTCCAAAACCAGGGATTCAGTTCGATTTCGATTCCAGTGGAATTGATGGAGTTGATCGATTCTGGAATCTGAATCGACCCATCACTAATTTGTATGAAATATTGTTTGTTTTGTAAACAACTTATTACTGACGCACATATTTAATAGTTATTTTTATAGGATAACCATTTTGGATACATACATACACACATACTCTCATTTTAAACAACCTCCAATCTATTTATACCCCAGAACACCTATTTATCCAAATTAATAAAAAAAATACTAAGATATGTCTTATATTTAGCTGTAGCTTAAGTGACAATGTTAAAATATAAAACCACAACAAACTATTTATTGTAAGCTTGCAATAAAATGCTGAACTAATCCTTCAGTCATAAATAGAAATGATGCATGTATCGAAACATTAGACAATATTCTCAACACCAGAATCGTTAGTTACATAAATTGACTGTACAGACTGCTAGTAGACAAAGGTTGGTTTCCCCAACTGAATAATGTGTTACAGTTTGCAGTTAATGTAAATGAAAGGAAGAGGCCGCTAGGTTATCTGTACGTACAAAAGACAGAAACACAAGTACATATGTTTTGGTACTTGGCAGGTAGGAAGTTGTTCTAAGCAGCCAAACGTCGTGTTACGAGTTTGGAGTTTAGTAATACAGTAGAAACTCTATGGATCGTTTTTCAAGGGACCAGAAGAAAAAAATGATGCATGCGGACCAACTATGCATGTGGACTTGCCTATTTTTTTTTACCTAACCTCGAAATCTGACGTTGTACTTTATGTGCTGAGCTGACTGACACGACAAAACACAAGAAAACTCTCTACAAGTTATTATTTATTACGCTAACGTAAATTACGGAGGAAAATAAAAGAAACCCAAAAAGAAAATTAGGAACATTACTAACATTATTTTTAAAGCCATTTTAATTTAAATATTACATATTTACGAGTGCAATCGTGAAATTACAATACCGTTACATAACCATCTAAACATGCTGCACTAAAATTGAAATTTTAACACCCATCTAATTATAATAAAACATATTCAAAAACGTTTCGCAAATTTTAGGATAAAGTTGTCGTTAATTGCGCTACAACAAAGGTAAGCAAAAGCACGTAAAGAGATGTTTCCAACGTAAAAACAGCGATCGATAGTGTACGAGACAATCGATAGTGCTAGCGGCGACAATTCTCTTCCTGCCGCCATCTTGAATTTATTGTGCCGTGAGTGCGTTACAAGCGATCACGGTCATTCTCCTATGGCTTTGCACGTGATCACCGACGTAGCTACGATATTTCTTCCGTGTTCTATTTCCAAACAAGTTTAGATGTCCTTTCTTCCTTCGTTATCTGTGACTGTGACATCTCGATCTCGTGTTTTATATTAGGCGTATTTTAGCAGTTGAATTGGTTACAAGCTGTTAGCAAGCGTTTACCGAATCTGTTTGCATTTACAAGAAATCGCTAAAATGCAATATTCAGTAAACATAAATGGCTACCACCATGGAGTTACGAAATTGTGTACTTGTTACTGTCTTATCAGGAATGGAATTGGACTGTATAAAGGAAAATACTTATTCACGAATACGTTTATTGGAAAATAAATTACTTTCACTATTTTTTAACACGTACAACAAAATAAATTGTAGAACTAAATTTAATTGTGCACCAGTATATGATGAAAAATTAATATTGCATCATTTTATTTTAAAATAACTTAAGTTTCGTCCATATTTCACATAAATACAGTTAGTTTTGATTTCAGATTTGTTCGAAACAAAACAGGAAATAAAAGTAAAGATCCTGTGAACAAACCCTGTAACCGTCCTCCTGCCTCGGTTGCCAGAAACGTGCAAACACCCTCAGCCTGGTTGCAGCATGTTTGCAAACACCCTTGTAAACAGGAGCGCTAAAATGCTCTGTTTACAGGTACCGCTACCAATTCAACCGCTAAAATATACCTAATGTTTTCATATGGCGAAAACCGTAAACAGCGGAAAAAATTAAATTTCGATGATGTGATGTGTGGGAAAATTTAACAGTGTATTAATTTACAAACAAACGGGACACGAAGAAAAAAGTGCAAATCGCGGGAAAACGTAAATATCAGCTGGGCATGTTTACTTTGTGGGCAGCCACGATTGTATTTTACCGTTCGCCAGAACTGTTCGTTTTAAATTTACACTGTATGTTGAAATTAATTATAAAAACCATCGATATGCCTAATTTTTTTCTGCGGGACAAGATATTTTGAACTATAGATGCGGGAAAAACGATACTTACGAAAACGATTGATGTGGACTTCTTAAACCTTGTTTTAATAGGAAAATTTTCGGGACCAACAAAAATAAACTATAGGTACGGGAAAACGATAGAAACGAAAACGATGCAACGAGTTTCTACTGTAACGAGCACCCAGATTAATAATTTAAAATCTACTATGATTCCCGGCCTCAGGCAGGGTCACCTAGTGGGTGAAAGAAGGCTAGGGTGACGGTTAGGCTGGCTGCTCGACTAGACAAGCCTGTCGCCCATCAAGCACGAACAATGGATTACGAGAGGTGAAATAATAGTGAAGCAGCAATGGAATGAGAACGACAGGGAAAATGGAGATCCCTGAAAAAAACCACCAGCCAACATTTCCCACATGTAAAAAAATCTGAGACTGAACACTGGATTGTCTAAGGAGGTGGAGAGAGGTCGGACCCCTCGGCCACTGCGACCCCCTACTAGCACCCCGGTGAATGTCTGACTAAATCACAGCTCATTGTCCTTGCATAAAAAAAGAAGGATATACTAGACTCCCGATTTTATGAACACTGGATTAAACAAAGGTAGCGAATTTTACAAATACACTCTCAGGCACCCTCAAAAAATAACAAAATTCCATCAAAAAATTATAATTAATTACAGTATATTGGAAATGGTTTAAAAATTCATACTGGTAAAATATGAGTTGTGTAGAAAGTGACAATACAGTAAATCCCTTATAAGAAGTTTCCCATTTAAGAAGTTGGGGGAGGGGGGTCTAGTGTATTAAACATGTGATCTGACGTTGCCTTTGTTGATCATTTGATTACGTGCCTCAAAGAATACAGCTAGGTGTATTTAAATTGTTAATGTTGAAGCATGCTAGCAGCGTCTTGAGCTGTGAAGCCGCCGCCTCATCCTGCCCGTTCCATATTCCCGCACCCATTGTTAATCCTTTCTACCCTTATTACTCTTGCACACGTCAGTGCACTCTAACCTGACTCCAAATATTTAATATAAAGCCTACCTAACCCATCCTTTGTTATCTTTCGTTCCCAAAAACCCTGGGCAAGGATAATCTATCGTATTTTTTCTACAAGACGCTTTGCCGCCTGTAGACATGCCACCCGCAGCACAGAGACCACAGAGGAGAGAAGGACCACCCCCTTGCGCGCGAGCCGTCTCTTAATTAGGCGAGCGGCCGGCCAATTACCACAGACCGCCCCGAGAAGGGTATAAAAGAGGGAGCATGAGCCACCGAAGTCAGTCGCATTCTACTTGCCACTCAGTTGAGTTCCAAGAGCAGTTCGTCTCCGAGTAGCGACCTGTTTGCTACTCTCTCTGAGCAGTACCCCTGCTAACACTAAAAGGTTCAGCTGCGGTAGATTTCTCTACCCTCAACGCCACTGCAAGCTACAGCTCCAGGCCCAGAAGACCAGTGACCGCCGGATCCCTTCCAGAAGCACCCATCACGACCGTGAAAGCCTTCTACGCCAGCTGTCCAGCTTCGCCAACCAAGAACCGCTTTCCGAGGCGTCGTCACCTGCATCAACGACTCTCCCCACGGAAGCTAGTGCTCTTCGGTTCCTTCCTACACCTCCTTCAGGTTTTTTGGCACAGGGTGTTTCAGTTTCCATTGTTAGGGTATGGTAATAAACATCGCAGCACATCATTCCTTTCTTTTCTTCACTCACTGTACCTTTCCATTGTTGACAAACCCATCCGCCTGCAAGACACCTGGGACCCCTGCATCCCATAGGATCGTAACGGGAGTTTGAAATCGGGTCGTCTTAATCATTCTACGACTGGAAGGAGGCGTAAGCCGCACGCCTTCCAGATTTTCTACATACGCCTCTGGAGGTAGCACGAATACATTGTGCTCTTTCCGAACGGTGTCGGGTCTTGTCTTGTATGGAAAAGGTGAAAAGGCACAGGGACGTGTTGAGGCGCACTTCTAGCGCTCCTCTACAAGTCCGCCTGCCCAGCGCCAACAATAGTGCCGCCGCCTTAAGGCTTTTCATGCCACGACAGGCGATTCTACGGGATACCAGTCTCCAACAATCAGCTAGCCGTACCATTCCATCTTCACAGTCAGGCTACACCTACTGTGGAAGAGCAACCTCCCGTGCAGCACTAGAATCCCTCGCTGTAATAGCCTTTACGAGGTGGGGAGAGTCCGACGAGGAAGACGGCGGTAGACGCTTCGAGAGTGCATCCTGAGAGTGGAGCACGCCGAAACCTAGCCATCGCGCCCTCGCCGACAGACTTCCCGCACCAAGAGGTTTCGGCTCACCCACGTGACCTTCACCGCCAAAGACCACCGCCGAAGCAGCGTCAATGTTCAGCCTCCACCAAGTTGAAAGGTTTGTTTGTTGTGTACTTCAGTGGTGTACATGCGACAGTTTTCTAATAAACAGTAATTACCGGTACTCACCCATTGGTAGAGAAGATATTCTTGAAGTGGTGTACAGCGTTGATGTAGGTGGCTGTGACGTATCGTAGGATGCACGCATCCTCACTGTGCAGGTAGATGGCACCATTGAGTACGTTGAGGAAGAGGTGGATGTCGCCCGAGTAGGCAAAGTTGCCAGCCATAGCCTCAAACATCCGTGCAATCAGCCGCACCCACATGAACTTGTGCAGTACATCCAGGCCAAGCAGTTCCTGGGACAGAACCATGCTACTACTGTACACCTCTGGACTTTGTGTTTATAGCTCCTACTATAGTGTCATATTTACAAGAACATACAGGTTACATGTGAACTTAATATTAATTAATAGACACAATTTTTAGTGAAATATGCACAAATTAAAAATTGTAATACATATACTGTACCTACATATAATGTGTGTATTTAAATATGAAGGTTGAAATACAAACATTTCAAACGAAAATAATACACAAAAAGTATTTCCCTAATATCAATATGATGATAACGCAATGAAAGAGGAGGACTGGCTGCTTCGCGATCAACAGTATGACGGCGGGTAACCCTATCCCTCCTGTAATCAGACACCAAGTAGAGGTAGCCAAGCAGTGTTGGATATCACCTGTTCGGCCAACCAACTGTGAAAGGCCGGAGGCGGAGGTGGAGACTGGCAACACCTTCCCGCAACATCGGAGATATTCTACAATACACACGAGATGAAAACACTTGCAAACTGCACCCTAGCTACCTTCTACAATGTTACCATTAACGCAACGCTCAACATCTAGGGTTATCAGTGAGGTAATTGGTTGGCTGGTTTTAGTTTTTCAGAGGATGAAGTGGAGTGCAGCATCTGATGTTGTACCTCCTTAATAGGGGTGTGCGAATATTAAAAAATTTGAATTCTGTAGTAGCAAACATGATTTTCATAATTATTCAAATTCGCAATGAGAATATCAACTTTCGGAAATGTGAATAATGACGGTGCTCAAATACAGATTATTAATTCAAAATTTCCAGACATTTAAAACAATTTCTATACAATTTTGGCACTTTGTAATCACAACTTGCAAACTACTAGGCTTTTTAAGGACTCTATCAGTTTGCAGCAATATTTAAAGGTTAAGACAGACTTGGAAGAGAACCAACATTCACACGTGTAGCACCATGATGCAAATTACAAAATTTCAGTGACCATAAATATTCTCGCACATTTAAGTCATGCTATATTTTGCACTCAAAAAGTATCACTATGCAATAACAAAACATCTCCATGTATTAAGATAGCAGCTGCGATCAAATATCTGATGTGAACATGGCCATAGAAGGCTGTGAACATGGTGACAATGATAGCTGCAGCGAAAGTTTAAGGTCTACAAATTTACACTTGGTATATCTACGATTAGGCCTGCAATTCCGAATTCAACAACACCAATGTACCGATCCAAGATGATCTGCAAGAAGTTACGTAATTTGATGCACACAATTTATGCACCACTACAACTGTGACCATTCAAACAGTTTAGTCACCAAGCAAGACAATGAAGTATTTATTGCGGGACTCTTCTAGCCTTACCTTTTCTGTATTACTGATACTTCATTAGCTAAAATAATTAGCAGGTTGAACACGTTCTTAATTACAGTATAATGGTATCTAGCATTTTGACTTTCTATATTTCTCAACTGAAATAATTTTGTCTTGGTATTTGTTGCACAACTTGAGAACTGAAGAGCTGAACCAAATTGGTTTAAGTTAGTATTTATTTTCTGTGTTTTGAACTTTCGAAAACACATGGTGTTTTCGTAAGAAATGTCAGAATGTATGGAATTAAAAATTTATTTAAAGCAAGGAATTGTAATGTTACTTCCTTTAACAAGTTTTTTTATGTTGAGTCACTTTTAAATTGATTAAATGAGAAACCATTTTTTAATACATTGTCATGTTTCGAATGCAAACTCAAATCTCAACTTAACTGCAGTGTCCACAAAAGTGCATTCAAATGTAGAGTTTGATCAGTATAGGCCTAAAGGTACAGTTATAATAAAATATTGGATTTAAAATTGTTGCAAATACCTATAGATATTTAAACAGAATAAACCACTTAGTTATATTAACTACTTTACAGGACACCTGGAAGTTTCAAAATTAACACCATAATAATCATCATCTCTGTTCAGAAAATGTCACACCTTCACAAACATAAATAAAGTAACTCAATGTACATATACATACTCAGTAGATCTAAAGCAACTACACTAGACCCCCGATTTTACGAACCCTGGATTTAACGAAGGTAGCGATTCTACGAGTACAATCTCAGGAACCCTCAAAAAATAACAAAATTATACGACAAAAAAAATTGTAAGGAATTACGTTGACAATGAATAAAACATATAGTACTGTATATAATTCACTGCATTAAAATATGAATTGTAGAGTTGCAGTTATTACTTGGTAAGTCACAATATTAAAAATAAAACAAAAATAGCGAAAATCCGTTAAAAAATGTGGCAGTGACAGTTTGAAAACCACGCCGCGGCGGTGCCGGCGGCGCCTGTACCAAGCCGGCCGGCCTGTCTCCAAATACGACATATTAGGATCTATATTGAGGTCGTACTGTAGACGCAAAGTTCCTGCGCATGCGCATATGCTCATTTAACTATAGTACAGCCTCCTTCTAGGCTGTTTCACGACGTCTTATCTCTCTCTCTCGTCTCACGCCGAATGAGTTTACTTTTTTACACGAACCCTATAAATAATAGCGTGATATTTTTCTTTATTGCGTTAACACCATACGTACTTAAAACAATTAACTTGGCGCATAATTTGCTTGAACAATGCGTTACTGCGTGTCGTAAAACGTTGGTTTCACAAGTGAGCACGATAATAGCGCTACCTATTAGCCACGTGTAGAAACATTTGTCTACGGGTATGTCAAACTTGGAAAACAAATAGACGTGTATTACGTTATCCCGGAACTCCTAATTTATTTTTACCATATATACTGACTGTGAAAGTGATTATTTTCAATCACTTATACATGTAATTCTCGACGATTTTAGGTAAGAATGTCACAAAATGGCGTTTTTGGAACAACGTCGATACATGCTACGGTGCCGCTATCTATCTACACTAGACCCCCGATTTTACGAATACTCACGGTTCCTCTCATTGCATTCGTAAAATCGCTACCTTCGTAAATTCGATAGTGGTTTATTTTGCTCACCCCCCCCCCCCC
>PNEQ01036329.1:0-15000 GCA_003012365.1 Medauroidea extradentata | reverse complement strand
GAGGCTGGTATTAAGGCAGCCAAGAACCATGTAAAACGTGTGGTGGGTGACCAGGCCCTCACCTTCGAGGAATACTCCACGTTATTCACCCAGGTGGAAGCAGTGTTAAATTCTCGCCCTCTGTGTCCTCTTAGTAATGACCCCAACGACATGGAAGCATTGACTCCGGGTCATTTTTTAATTGGTGCAACTCTTACTGTTCCTCCTAGTCAAGACCTCACTGATATTGCAGAAAACCGGTTGAGCCGTGGGCAGCTCATTCAGCAAGTCGCACAACATCTGTGGAAGAGATGGAGCCAGGAGTATGTGAACACCTTGCAACAGTGACTGAAGTGGACTCGCAGTTGCAGTAACCTGGAAGAGGGCCAACTTGTTATAATCAAGGACGACAACCTACCACCCCTCAGGTGGCGACTCGGCAGGATCTCAAGCCTCCATCCAGGAAGGGATGGGGTAGTGCGAGTTGTCAGTGTTGCTACTGGTCAAGGAACATTCAAGCGGCCAGTAGTGAAGCTGTGTCCACTTCCTGTCCAGTGACTGGGCTACCATCAATTTTTAAATATGTATAGTTGAAAAGAAGGGCTTCACCCTTCTTTTGGTGGGGTGTTATGTTAGTGAAAGTAACTTGTAAGGATTTTTATGTCTGGTGTGAAGACTGGAAAGTTGGCACTAGTGAAAAAAAAATGGCGACTGATAATGTGAGATAGTGCGCGCTTGCGAGTTTGGATGGGAATTTTAGGACATTGCATTCGGTGGCGGGATCCCGCGATTTGGTTTATGCATTTAGTGAACTCTGTTGAGATTATGTATTGGTCCTCCGGGAATTTCGACGATAGTGAAGTGCGTATACGTCAAAGTTGAAGAATTGGGTTGATGTTGGTAATAACCTCAACTGGTGCAAAAATAATTTTCCGAGTTTAAAAACAAAACCCAACTCATGACTTCAACCTATCACATTTAATTACATTTTATATGGAAATATATTAACAAAAAGTTCATGCATCAATGACCTCAGTATACTAATAGATTTCATACTCCACTTCCCCAACACACTGAATCTCTCTAAGATCTTTATCTGTCAGGTTAATATGGTTACTAAAATATGTAACATTTGCAGCATCAAAACCTAGTGGTGGGCGCTATAGACTGAAATTTACCATCAACTATCCAAACGATAGTCAGTACCTAATATTGATAGTTTTCAGTCAAATATTTTTTTTTCTGTACAATGTGTGTTGAGCTAAAGTACTGGCCATGAGCAGGCGCGCTGTGTCTCAGAACACTAATATACTGTAGGACAACTCAAATACAGAATACAAAAGTTTATGGTAGCATTTCAGATTTCATTATATTTTCCTTTCCAGTTTCCACTCAATTTAGCAATGTCAGTAATTACAATTTAAAGAACTCATATGGATATTAAAACAGACGAGTAGATGCCTTCAAATACAAATGTATTTACCAGGTTTCTTAACTGTACAAAAAAAGTAAAAAAATAGAACTAAAATGGTAAAAAAAAAACCTTCTGAATTTTATTTGATTACGTTCTTTTATTTTTGCTTTATTTCCATTGTTAAGATTGTGTTAACTACCGTATTCAAAGAAAACAATAAATCACTAATGACATTTCAACTGATACAACACATATAATACAAAATTTTTATATTCTTATTCTAAACATATAGAACTTCTTTTATAGCAATATGAAAAAAAAATGTTTCTTAGTTATTATTCTAATTTTATGTTCAAAAATATCATTAAGTTCAGCATTTTAGATTTTATCCTGCTTCTACGATCTGACATTATTAATCCAGCTTTAGAAAACGCCCTTTCTGACGGAACTGATGTTGCTGGTACACACAACTATTTTAAAGCCATGTCAAATAATTGAGGCAGTGCACTTTTTTTTTTGTTTTCTCCAGTACACTACTGGACAACTTCTCTTATCCTCGTACGGAGCCTCCAAATATTGTCTGAATACAATAGCTGCTTTACTTGTCGGAGTTGCATTTGATAACTGTCCAAACCCCATTGTTTTGAACCTTGGGTCCAGGAGTGTTTCAGAAGCAGAGACTTTTAGGGTCTCTATAGTACCAAGCCTTATATTCAATCCTTCACTTAAGTGCTCCTTTAGAAGTTGTCTTGCAGGTGTTTTGGTTGTATTTTTCTCCAAGGCGATCTGAACTCCACTTACAAGAGGTATGACTTTGAAAATTGTGGGATATTTTTCTGCAGACAGCTGAACAGCCATCTTCTCCAACAACTTCAAAATCGGGATTCCTTCTTCATTTATTTGCCACTCATCTGCAGTAAGTGCAGTCGGTGCTCTGGGCAAGGAATGCAATAGCTGCTGCTAATGGCTATCTAACTTCGAGAATTCTCTCCATCATCACGACAGAGGAATTCCACCTCGTGCACACATCCTTTTTCAATTTGAGTTCACTTTTGTTGAGTTGAATTTCCATGCTTCTCAGTTTATCAGCAGCTACAACACTTGATTTAAAATGTGTTACGATTTTCTTACACTTGCTCAGTGTTTGTTTCAGAATATTATTTTTCCTGTAGCATCATTGACAATTAAATTCAGTTTGTGTGCAATGCATGGGAAATGTGGAGCACAAAACAAATTAACTGCTGCCTTAGTGTTGGCTCCACCATCAGTCACAAAACACACAATTTTATTTGAAAGTCCCCATTCTTGTGTAATGCATTTTAATACTGTATTTAGATACTGTGCAGTGTGAGAGTCTGTGAGCAGTTTCGTTTCAAGGACAGCTGACTTTAATTCAGAGCTAGAATCAAAATAGTGTGCTGTGAGTGTCATATATGATTCTGTGTTTCGTGATGACCATATATCTGTTGTGACTGAAACATTGCTTGTTGCATCAATTTCCCTTTTTATTTTCTCGCGAGTTGCAGAACACAAATCGGGAAGAAGTGATCTTGTAAGAGTTCGACGAGATGGAAGTTGATATCTTGGATCAAGTTCTTTAATAAACCTCCTGAAACCATGATCTTTTACAGTCAACAGTGTCTGCAAATTTTTCGACACCATACTAGCTAAGAGACTGTCAAGTTTTCTTTTTTTCGTATCCGACAGCATGTTGAAGCGATAACTCCCATGTAACGTTAACTGCTGCGTTCGAGTACGTTTGCTACATAATGTTATTTGGCTGTTACCTGATGGGACTGATGCTGAAGTTGAAGTAGATGGCACTGTAGTAGTATCTGTAGAGGTAGAAGTAGATGCTTGTAAATGTGGTGTCACAGAATCAGAAGCTGCAATGTTTGATGTCCCATCACCAGTGGCTGTTGACGATTCTCCTGCACAATACAGTATTCCTTTTGTACAGAATTAAAAATCTCTTAAGTATTCATTCACACAGAATAATACATAGTAAGGGATTCTGAATAACGCCAACAAAAATGGCTGTTTATTCACACAAAAATATAAACCAAGAATGTATACACCACTTTCTCCAAAAAAAAATTATTGTTATGGGAATTTAAGGTAAATTAATTCTGATCTAAATTTACAATTTGGGATAAACAAAAAAATAGTTGCTGTGTATAACTAACAATATGTGGACTGTAAAGTATTTTTAATTAATATAATATGAATTGCAAACATATGTACGAAGTAAATTTTGTAGCTACAGACTGATTTGTCAGACCGAAATATTAATCAACATGTCAAAATTCATAAAAGAGTCATGCAAAAAAAATTACGGAAAAACTTTTTTTTATTGAAGTTTATACTTTCTGTATAGCGATGTTCGCTAATTGCTATTATTGCATAGTGGAAATGAGATACGCATACAGTATTTTCATTTTATATTTTCACAATAATATGTCTGTGTTTGTAAGCATTATTTCTGAAAAATATAAACTTGTATTCATTTTTCAATTTTAACACCAGTTAATCAAATTAATTTTTTTTTTAATTTAATTTTCAATAACCAAAATTGTTTTAAATGGTTTACACAATTTAAAAATTAACTTACCGACAACAGAGATGGATTCATGTTGTTCCATTTCTTCGTCTTCATCTGCCAGCCTAGCTGCTTGAAGTAGCGTAACATGTTTTCTTTTCAGATGATCACGAAGATTTGAAGTGTTATTACTGGATTTTAACTTTTTTTTACACAATGTACAAAAAGCAGATGTAAGTGACCTCTTTTCAAAGTACAGTCACACATACAATCTTTTTTTTCTTCTAATCATTTTGGGTGAATGATTGTACTTTTATCTTAATAACTTTCTTGATATTGAAATATTCTAGGATATATTTATAAAATCATTCACTTTTTTGCAATAAATGCTACAAGATTACAACATAAAAAATTCAAATCAAAAGAGAATAAATATAGTTACTACACAGTGCAGTCTACACTGGACTAAATGGAAAATAGTGGTAGCAAAACACTGAAACAGTAGTTTGAAAGAATGACTGAAAACATTTGAATGGAAAAAGTGACTGATAACAGTCGATGTGAAGGCTTATGGGCTGGGAAAGAGGGAGAGAAGTGAAGGACGGCACGGAAGGGCAGCTGTTTGGTGTTGAAGAGGCAAAGTGCAGACATGTCTTCATCAAGCAAGCTTCACCCACCCTTTTACAAAAGCGACCCCTACCCACCCCCTGCTGTTTACGACCACTGTAAAATTTATGGCAGGCAAGGGAGACACTTCAGGGCCTTTCATGAATGGTCCCGTCAATCTAGTTAAAAGGACACGACCCAGCCCCCTGCTTTTCCACCCTCAGGCCGGCGACACTGAAAATCAGTAAACGAATGAAGTCGGTCGAATGTTTTTCCATAGTAGTCAAAAGAAGCGATAGTTCAATACTATCGACTTAATCGATAGTGAACATTCGATAGCGCCCATCTCTATCAAAACCTGATTCTACTCTTTACATGTACTACAGCCTAGTTTGAACCAAATTATAACACTGATAATTAATTTGGATTGACATCACACCTACTGACACTTTTAAACTAGAAAGGAAACAACATCCAATTCATGCTTATCTTGCCCACAAATTCCAGACAAGTTCTTACTTTCCTACATTACAAGTGAGGAGAAACAAATTAGATCACATTTTCATTTGTGAAATACCATCAATATTAGAAAATGTATGAAATTTATCTATTTGGCACAAAATTACATTAACAAACAAAACATTGTGCTGTATTGACTAATCACAATTACAGTATTAATGCTACAATTTTAGAGTTCTACAATACCTCTCACACCAATGCATTAAAAAAGGTTAAACAGTAATTGCAAGCATTAAATATCAGCATTTTGTATTACACAAAATAGCAGAATGTCCTGTGTTATTTAGTTAATAAATTACATTGGATCATATATCTAAGCGCGTAGTGCCATGTGATGGCCTAACCTTGATGGAAAGAGTTTATCCCTACCGTGCTGCTTTGTCTGTCGTAGGGGCCTGTGCGTCTGTTACTATAAGAGGGCGAAGGGGGAATTTCCCTGCCCTTTGCTCAAAAAATTTATTCTGATTCTTATTCAATAAGTGAATTGTAGTTGGTGTGTGTCTGTGTGTATGTGCGTGTGTGTGCATGTGCATGTGTGTGTGTTTGTGAGCGCGCATGCGCCATATTGCCCTCCTGCTAAAACCTATGCCATTCTGAGAAACTCCCTGAAAAAATTATATAAATAAAATATTTGCAAAAATAATTTTATAAGTCACATATCAGCATACTAGTCAACTGCCTATGTTCAGATGTGCTTGTAATGGTATTTGAATTATTTGTTTTGTGTATTTTTGACTAAAGACATTAACTTTTGAATATAATATTAAAAAGTTTTTTGTATTATAAGTTGATATTAATCTAACGACGATTGTTTTTTCTTTCTTTCTAGTCCGAACCAACTGAGATGCAACGGGAAATAACATTTGCTTTTGACCGTACTCGGCCACCAATTGAATGGCATATACGTTGTTCAGTAGAAGAGTTCAATATTCTCACAGTAAGTAGCAAATCACGTGTGTATAGTTAAGATAATGTTTATCTGGTTTTTCTGAGAGTTGGAAATTTTTTTCAAATTATGAGGGAGTGAGTTTTTCATTCTCATAATTGTAGAGAGACCTGGTAGTTTTACAGTGATTTTTTAAAATATTTTTTAAATCAAGATAATGTACGTATAATAACCCCTACATTGTTTTGTTACAAGTTATATCGTAATTTGTACCTAATATTTTTTGGTATAAATATATGCCAAAATCAAGCAAAATATTTTTTTTGGAACAATTGGTCCTTTATTTTGCAAAACACCTACTTAGAATTGTGCACTGTATGAGTGCTCGTAGTCTTGAATTTTTCCAAAGCATTTTGTTAAGAAATATTTGAGTTTTTGCACCAATGTGAAAAAAAATAACTATCATGGCCGTCTTTAATATATAGGTGGTTCTGAACAGATGCAAAGCAAATGCTGCAAGGTGATTTCCATTACAAAATGTGGTACAAATTATTGTACAAACTATGTCGTACAGTAATTTTTAAGGGAACTTTCCTCACTTGAAAGTCATTATTTCAAATGGTGCATACACGTGTGCATGTGTATGTGTGCATGCACGTATTTACACTAGACCGCCAAAAAATATATATATATATATATATAAAAAATGTAATCTGTCGAAAAATGTGACGGCACACATTGGAGAGCCATGATCAGCCTGTGAGCACTACTACTTACGTGACACAGTTTGTCTACCCTTGTGCATGTGGGAATTGTTCTGGACAATGCTGCTGGTCGGCAGGTTTTCTCGGGTATCTCCCGTTTCACCCGCCTTTTCATTCCGGCACAGCTCCATACTCACCTCATGTCACCCCTCACCAGGTCTAAAAGACCTTGATGTTGAGCACTGACCAAACATCTCACTCACTCGCCCAACACCATTATGTCTCCTGTATAGGAAACAGTTTGTTAATATTTTTAAGGTTCAGCTTCACCACGCCAGTGCTCGCTATGCCTCGCTGACCAAGCTAATCATCCATAGAAACTTCTCCCTCTAATATCATACTAACAACTCTCCTAACATGCAGCGAACATTGTAGTGGTTCTGATCCCGACCACTAAATGTTTACCTTCATCGCTAGCTCAGCCCCGAATCCTTCAACATCTCAGAGCAGCACTAGTACATATCTCATCATTG
Source organism: Medauroidea extradentata (assembly GCA_003012365.1). Classification (NCBI taxonomy): domain Eukaryota; kingdom Metazoa; phylum Arthropoda; class Insecta; order Phasmatodea; family Phasmatidae; genus Medauroidea; species Medauroidea extradentata. The sequence goes on along the minus strand of PNEQ01036329.1, from coordinate 7,820 downwards.
GGGGGTTCGAAAGAGAGAATGGAGACACTTATGATATACTGGAGGAATGCTATACTATTTCAATCTTTGGTAAAGAAATCCAGAGTTCCGCCTTCATTAAATTTTTTTTGCCGATAACAACATGTGAAAGAAATACACACTCGTGGTTTAAACTTGAACTAGATCATACTTCAACACAGTGGGCCGACCAGAACTCCACTAGCCCCCCCTTCCCCCTCTTCTGGGCTAAACACTTATACAAATGTGCACCACGTGATACTCCGGCAGCTCGCCGGCCAACGTCCACACGCACCCGCTGCAACCATGCCAAGAAGGAAGAACAGGTCCAGCTCTTACTCCAGGGCCTTCGCCGGGAGCGCCCCAGGGTTACCGCCTTGCCAAACAAAGCGGAAAATTTATCGTCAATACTTTTCGGATTACCGTGAATGGCTCTGGTTACCAATTTCAGTGTTGCAAATACCATGAATAAATATTATGACATTTACTAAACATAAAGAGGAATCACAAATTGCCAAATTACAAAGACAACAGTGCTACCACGTGGTAAGCGCATGCGTGAAGTCACGTCCAAACACGTGACTACTGTTCCGAACCATAGACACCTCAACCAGCGTGGGGGGGGGGTGTTTAAACATACTGCCATAAACTACATCAAACGATCGGTCACACTCTGTATCATACAACTTAAGCGATCAATAGCGGTTTGGCCCATCAAATATATAACTACAGTATTAAATAGATTAAGTCATGAGTCTGAGCGGGTTGCCATACTTTCCAGTTTATGTCTCTGACTGTACAACCAAGCTTCCAATCCTTCATCTCTCCACGTGCGGGATGTGTCCCGCCAATCTGTGTCTATGGCCGGCATATTCTGAACAGTCTCCACATCCCTTATCACCGCAGCACTCACTCCTGGGTAGGCCGGGTCCCACACTGACACAGGGCAACTTCCGTACTCGCACTACCATTGCCGCAACCGTAATTGTTATTTTATGGTGCACCCAGGGATCCTAGGGTCGCCGCTGATGCCTTTGGCCATCACCGAAATTACTGTCAGGTAGAATGCAAAAGCCAACTAGAAACAAAAAGAGCTCGAGGGGCCAGCAGTTCCCTACAACATGCATAGGTCAACTCGCTTGGCGGTTTAACTTTAAAGAATCCTCATTTACAAGAAACTGCAAAATTATACTTGAAAGGGATAACAAAAGGTTTCAAATATTGAATGTATAGTTTTTACATTAAAGTAATATAGCATACAGACACAAATACTTCAATTGGGGACGAAAGATGTACATCAACGGAACTACATATGCATTTCAATACCCTAAACAACAACGTGAAAAGGCTACCAACATGCGTAAACAACATACATCCTGAAGAAGTTCCCTGAAGTAGGCGATCGACCACAATGTCGGCGCCAGAAATCCTACAGCGATGAGAAGATTGCAACATCGGAAAAATTTATAAATTATTAAAACTGCCAAACATTTAATATGGTTTATATATTTTTTTTTTTTTTTTTAATTGTTTTGCAAATTTTTAAGAGTGGAATTTTTAGTAATTATGTTACATTTTAGCTGTGCTTTTGGAACATTTTTTTGTTATACATAGTGTTCTAAGTAGATTTTGCAATATTTTAGAAGGTTACAGGAAGACTGCGCTAAATTGCAAGTCGTAGATTTTCATTCTCGTGGTCAGGAGGTGTTGATTCTTGTTTTTCTTTATTGTGATGCCCGTTGCCAGGTTATGTGACGTTCTGATTAGACAATAAAGGAGAATTACCCCTGTCGGCCTATTTGGTAAGCACCAAGTGATTTTGCCTGTTCCCAACAGTTCAAGCCAAAACTTAGTCGCAACAGAGTCACAGCATCAGCGCGTATCATATACATGAAGTGAGCAAGGGAAACTTAGCATGCTCTGATTGCCCCTTGGCTTACTCTTTTTTTTAACCTATTTTTAAAAACTGTAAAAAAATTATATTTGCATTATATAAATTTGTTTTGCAGGTGTCTGGAGGTTGCAATGGCAATGGGGTACATCTGGTCATCCCCACCTTCTTACTTTTGTAGCAAACTTTTGCTGAAATTTACGACTTTGTTTCAGGTCGTATGTTATTTGAAAGATGTGGCCAGAGTATATTAGGTAGTGTCACTTGGTTTTGTCAATTAAATTTAGAGCTGTTCGAATAATGGTTTTAAAGTTGTGAATAGTTTTTGAATGTTAGTTTTTTTACAGCTGCCAGTTCAGGCTTTCCAACTTGTATGATTTTTCCTTAGAATGTACAGAGAACGATGTAAGCTACTTGTACAGTTTACGGGTATATGTGACAGTTCTCCAAATTTTTTTCTTTCTTTGTGTATATTTTCATGTGTGTAAAAGTTGGTGTACTGCTTGACAAACCTAAGTGTAGCCCTGTGTAGGAGAAGTGCGATAGTGTTACGAGGTCACAGTGTGATAACAGTGGAGGGGAATGTCGTGGAGCCCTCCATGTACACTCCATTCAAATTATAAAGCGACCATCTATAGTAGGTCTACAGAGCGTCTCATGCTTAGATTGCAGTGTGGAGTTATATGGGAATCTGCTCTCTCATTTCAAAGCATGGTAACTACAATAAACTCTGTCCTTGTTTTGGCATGCACTGTTGCTAAAAATCAAAACAATTTTAATTGCAACTGTGGTCTTAAAATTATATTGTACAGTATCGAAACGCACATCAAATGATATTTTTTTTTTTATAAATTTTTCATTCATCACATCATAACTTAAGTACAAATGACAAAATCTTATTCAAATTTTTAAGCTGCTTAACTTCATATGTACGGATGCCAACAAAAAAAAATTAGATGACTAAAAATTTTCTGTGTTAACTGTACAGATAATTTGGTGTAACCTTATGTGCGTTTGATTAGAGAATGGAACATTAAAAAGTTGGTCAGTGAGAAACTGTTTTGTTATTGAAGTTGGATAGGGGATGAGTGCGAGAAAATTGTTTATAATGAGCTGCATTTATTTTTAAAAGTAACACCACTACAGTAGATTCAACCATTCTCTGGTTTATAGCATGAAGGTCAAAGCAATCGCCCTGCAAGCCAAAACATCTGACGGGTGCTCAAAGTTGCTTTACCTTTACTCACTGAGAGGGTATGTCAGGATAGGGTAATAAATAACATAGTCTTTCTTGTCAGCAGATTTTTTTGTGCCTTACTTTAAACTAGTCCGAAGAGTGCACCTGTGTCTCTTGGCCACGTGTTGTGTCCACGGACTGATTCGGAGCAAAAATTTAGTTAATATGTTTTTGTTGTCAACACTTATTTGTATAGAAGGTAAAACACCCAAAAAGACAATATAGAAAGGCTACGAGGGAAAGAGCTAAATAGTGTGTTGAATATATTTTAGTATACACGCATACGTACAAGTAGTGCAATTAAGGAAGCCTTCAAAGTAATCAAACAAAACATTTACTCTCATGGGAAGAAACAATAGCAACATTGTACCTTTAACTAACCTGCAAAGTGGAGACTGAAAATGCAAACAAAATTCCCCTTAGTAAATATAATGCCATGATATATCATTTTTCTCCTTGTGTTAAGTTATTATTTTATTTAGTGAAAATGCATTAATAATAATAATGTATTTAACACAAATTACATAAATTTTATTCTAAAGAACAATAAGAGGAAAAAAAAATTTAATCACTTGAATATTTAAATAAACAATATACAGATTTATTGAACCTACAATACAAAATTTCTGGGGGTTTAAACAGATCGTAAGTAAAATTCTTTAGAACATGCAGATATGATCAGCATAATATAGGCATCAGAATGCTTTGTGTTTAGAAATTAGATACAGTTTTAAATAAAGAGGACTTGAGGACATCTTTATTTGAGATTTTATTAAAATATTACATGTTCTGGGGAAATCTACTCATGCAAAAAGAGATTTTAGACTTAAAAAATTCTCTGAGAATTTTAAGTAATGTGAGTAACAGATATGCCTACAGATTTACGAAACCCAATTAGAAAAAAGGCATATTGACAATGCCGCCTTAATAAATTTTTTTAATTTTTTATGTTTTGTACATGTTAAATTTTATACATATTATAGTAAGCCAGAAAAACCAATGAAGTAAATTTTTTATCGGGAATCATTCCAGTAAAACTAATGTTTTAGTGGTTGTTGGAAACTAATAACTGTATTTATCCCAAACGTGACCACCCCTTCCCTCTTTTGCTTTTCCTCCAACACCCACTTCAAGTATTTATTGGCCGACATTTATGAAATTGTCAATATTTCTTTACTTAACTGACGTAACAAGAAACAATTTTTCTTTTTAATTTATTGAGGAATGTTTTACAGAATAAACACAGACAAAAATTATTTAATTTATCAGTTTTACATACACATTGTGCCATCTACTTTCATAAATTAAGACATAAAATAAAATTGCAAAAAATTATACGCATATTTGTTACACAAATAAACAAAAAGCATAGCATGTTCAACATTCCAAATCATATGACACATGTAGCATAAAATAAATGTTAATGAAACTTGTAAACAATTATATGTCACTATCATTGTTCACACATGATGATAATGAACAAGAATTATCAAGAAAAAATCCATGTAGCATAAAATAAATGTTACTGAAACTTGTAAAAAAATACATGTTACTATCATTGTTCACATATGATAATAATTACAAAAAAATATCAACAAAAACCTAATTGAGATGCTAAGATGGTGCAATGTCTTGGGACGGTAGCTATTATTATCATATGTACAACCTTTTAATGTGCTGTTATGTGACAAGTACACATCTGCAGTATGTTTTTTCTATGAAAATGTATAATGATGTAACATCTAAACAATGAACACAATATCTTACTAATATTACAATATGTTTATCAAAAAACTTTATTTCAATTTGTACGATTTCTCGTGCATCATTGTTGCACAGTTCTATTTCTTTTACGTCTATCAGAAATGTCTACTGATAATGCCTTTATTTCCTCTGGGTACAAACAAACACCCATTGCTGACACACAGTTCCTGTCAGATTGATGTTTGCTGTTTTACTACTATATATTTTGAATGTGACAATAATATACCTTGCTGATCTGCAGTGCAAAAGGACATAACACAGGTAACAACACACTGGTTGTCACTTTCCAGCTGACGAGACTGTATGCACTATTTATTGTGAGGACCAGGCTACTTGCTTGCTATTGGCTGAGGGTGTGTAGCAGGTCAAAGGAGAGTAGTACGGTGAGGTATGTCAGAGAAGGGGGCAGCTGTAGTTCACATATTTTCAGAGGACACACTTAGGTTTGTTGAGCAGTAATTGTTCACGTTCAGGTGTAATTTACCCCTGAAATTTTTTGTGTAATTTGATGTTGGTTGTGTTGTAGCCTTGTAACCGCCAACCAATGCAAATCTTTCTATGAAAAAAAGTTTTTAGAACAATTCTTGATTACTTCTAATGTGACCATGCATTCATGTCTTGTGGCGTGAGTTGTTATCGATCGTGCACAGCAACGTTTGTGTAGTGCCAATACATTGGCAAGTAAACAACATGGTGTCTCACAAGTGTGTGCTTATGTAAAAAAGATGGCTAAAAAGTAAGGTTGTGGTAAAACAAAATTGGCTGCATTTATGTTAGAAATGGCTGTATTGTTCATTGCAGTTGGTACCATTTTTGGTAGCAATAGACTGCAGTAACGACTGGCATTCAAAATGTATCCTTTGGTATTTACATTTTGTGATGAACATTTGAAGTCTGTAGTGTCAAAATTGCTTTCATTTCCAGTTTTGCAGGGGGATGCCACAGGCAGAAATATTGGCAATCTAGTTATTTTGGAATTTTAGCGTTTTAATATATCTTTAGCACACTTGCTTGCATTTTGTGCAGATAATACCTTGGTAATGCTGGAAAAGCTAAAGTAGTGTAGCATCTGTGTTGAAAGAAAAATAGGAAACACTTGTAGTAGTAGGGTGTCCTTGCACCCTAATTAATTTGGTAGCAGAGAAGGCCACTGTTAGCCTCTTTTGCAAGGTTTGTGGCATTTAGATTGATATCTACTACTATCTCAAAAAAAGTTCTAAGAGAAATGAAAAACTACAGAAGTTTCAGGTGTTCCATAGCAAAGAAGCAATTGAGATTCTTAAATACACATGCACCAGGTTGTTATCTCTTGGTAAAAGTTTTCTTCATTTTGTTGTTATATCCTCTCCCTCTTAATGTTGTGTGGGGATCTATTACTACTGATTCAAAACACCATCCGTTTATGTCCTTAGATACTTCGGAACCCTGAACTGGTTCCGTCAGTCCCACGAGAGATGATATGCTATACTGACTATCGTTTAGAGCTATTAACCACGGCCTCACGCGAATATCGCGCTCTTCGTGAAAGTCGCGGCAAGAATCAGTTTTATATGCGGCTTCCCGCGAATCGACCCGCCGTCCACTCTATATACGCGGCTTACTATAATCGCCCGCGGTGGCCCCGTGAGACGCGTCCACGCTTTGTGGAGGTCGCCGTCGGACTCCCTGTATATATGCGTGGTTTACCACAATTAGCCGCGGTGGCTCCCCGCGACACGTCCACCCTTCGTGGAGGCTGCTGCAGGAGTCCCCTAACTTTCCCTTCGCGCCTACATGGCGAAACTCCCCTAGGACTGCCCCAATTCTAAACTTCAACCAATCGTGTCTCTCGTGGGTGACGGCGACAACAAACCCTGCCATTCCTCTGTATCAATTAGTTGCATCTTTTTAAAATTCGTACACATTAACATTAATATCTCTTTGGACTTATTTACAAAATTTTATAAAATTCTGATGACTAATTATAAAGTTAATATTAAATTGCACAGCAGGGGGGTGGGCGTAGCCACGCCTCTAGGTGCCCTAATTTCCAGCATCATCGCCGCATGTCCCTCGTCGGCACAAGGCTATTCGCTTGCTTTCACCCCATGTTTTTGCAACTTTCCCTCCCTTACTGTGTTAAGCGTCAATCTGCCGTGACACCATGCCACAATACTCTGGTCATACTGCGCCTCTTGCCAGTACTCAGAACTAACTTACAAATTAATTATTTTAAACCAAATTTTGCAATTGAGACACATAAAACCATCAATCCTTATCACAATGCAATTTCAACTGGCTTTCTACGACTATTCTAACATAATTTATGGTATATACAGTATATATGTTATTTCCATTTAAATGCTATGTGCCGATTACATTGTAAAACAGTGGGATCCTTAAATAAGTATTTTTAAAAAATATTACTACACACAAGAAAGATTAATCACTTTGTACATACAGTGAACCCTCGATAAATCGGACCTCGATGTCCCGGACTTCGGATAACTTAGACAAAATTTAAAAAAATAATAATAATTTTAATTAAATAATTTTTTGGTAAATAATCATAAGAAAATTGTGTCTGCCTCATTTAAATCCATCACGTTTTATTTAAAAAAATGATTAAGCTTTAAAAGCAGTTGCTCATCGCTACGTTGCCTTTAATAATCCCACCGTAAAATATGTGGCAAGTTCCGTGTGGTTAAATGTTGCTAGCGAGGCGCGCGAGTAGAGATGCAACTCAGCAGGCCGACCTCCCTTCTTTATCTCTCCTCCCACTTCGCCGCGCGGGCCACACACGCACGTGCGTCGTAAATAAACATTTCAGTATGATGCTGGTGAATTGGACGGTAACTACAGGTCACATTGTCACCTAAAGGGAAATTTCTTTTGTTCTGGTATGTGCGATAAATTCAAGATTGCAAAACAAATTGTTCCGGACATTAATAA
>PNEQ01036328.1:22172-34242 GCA_003012365.1 Medauroidea extradentata | reverse complement strand
AAAACTATAATCATTGTACATAAAATTATCTTAATGTTACTAGCATATTCGAGTCTGTGACATTCCACAGGTTAAAACGATACCAGACACGATACCTCTGTGATAATATTAGTAATAGTCATATTTTATAGTGTTTTATACTGGCCTATCATAGGATCCCACAGACCCCTCACAATCAATATTGAAGTTAAAATGGATGACAATATGTTACATATGACAATAAAGGCCCCTTCATTACAATTAATCATCACAATTAACCTAAACCACATTAATCTATATATATAAAAGTATCAATAAAATAGGACCGTCACATAATACAAGGCTGTTTGACAACAATTATATTAGATTACAAATATTTGCTTAGGGCCTAAGGCTCGGGCCACACAGATTGCAGCGTAATTATATATTAACAGCTAAATCGCAAGGTCTGTACTGTAGCGAAATGTAAATAGAGTTTGAGGTATAATTGCATGTTTAACATTTTTCTTATCAAAATTCCAAAAAAAGCGAAAAATAATAAAATTCTGTTTGGCGACTGAAACCGAGCCTTAAAACACTTTTCTTTTCTAGTAAAATTAGTAAAAGTTTCTTTGTAGTATTTTCTAGAATCAACACGGACAATGACAGTTTTCAACGATGGCATTTAAGAGCCCTGTACAGCTAGCGCATGAACATTGTTGCAGCATGTTAGGAGAAAGTTTATTTATGAAATACTAGTAAACGTGTGTTCGATATCTTTATCTACAAAAATAAAACACATTTAAAACTGTGCTTATCTATTTTTGTTTTCTAGATATTATGCTTGGAAGCATGGTTTGTGGTCACCTCAAAATGTACAAAAACGGCGTTTTCAGTCTGTTGTCACTTAAAAAATACCGAACTGAATCATAAAACAGAACTAGAGAAGCACTCGCTAGACTTTACCACGCAATTTATGTACATGAAAAGTAGGGTCACTGCTTAAAGCCCCATAGGAAGAAGCCGGCCACCAAAACACTGCAAGCCCCCGCATAAAGGTGATCCGGTTGTTGACGCACGAGCCAATCTGAGTCACTGGCAAGTATGTGTTTTTCGCCCGTAAATATTTAAATAACACAACGAGGCCCAATAGCATGCGACGCACATGCTAACCGTAGTAACGTCGTAAGTTAGGACGTGTTTGATACTGTGTTACTGTAGCGTACATGAAGTTTACGAAGCAAAATGCATACACGCCACGGACTCACAGCTGGCGCGCGGACAGTAGCTTTTATCGCTTGTCTTGTTTCCGTACCTCAAACGCGGCATCCAGTAGACAAATACAATTCTTTGTGTAAAATTTAATGCCTGTTAGCTGCCATAGGCATCGAATGCTTGAAAGACGTAAGCTAGCTTCAACAAGATTTTAAGTTTATATTATTTTTTACGTCGGCCCCGCCTTATACAATTTTGTTTATCATATACTTCAATAAGGGTAAAATAAAAAAAATAGCCAACTTTTATGTTTAGACATTCTTACCATGTAGATGAGATTAAATACAATGAAGAAATAAACGATATTTTTTTTAAGCAGCTGTATTTTTGAAGTATTGCTACAGCAACTTGTTAGACATAATTAGAGATGATAGTATTCCGCGAAAATGTTTTGTGCCAACGTACCCTTGAAAACGCTGTAGTTTATTGCAACATATTTGATTGGCAGATGTGTGTCTGCAGACCAATATCAGGCATCAAACATTACAATGGCGGGATTCTCATTGGCTTTGGACAACAGCTCCACGCACAAGCGAAAGTCAGTAATCTTCTGCTAAGCTGAACGTGCGCTGAAACCCAGCAAACAGTTAAGTTTTCCCGTTATAAACCATCATCTGTAGACATAATGTATGCGTTCCATTGATGCCGATGTTAGACATAGTGTAGTCGTTCTATTGCTTCCTGTTAAGTATGATTAATAATCAGAGACCGGAAAAATTCGCGAGTTCACTGACATGTAGGCTAGCCTGCAAGAATATTTGTGAATTGGTATCTGTATTAGTTACGTTTTTATTATTGGCTCAGATACTTCCAGGAGTTGTCAACTAAGCCAAAGGCCAATTGCGAAAGTGACGCAAACTTACGTTTGATGGAATTCTAGTTTGTGCTCAAATGAAAAGGCGAATTTTTCAGGTCTTTATTAATAATGATGTAAGTATACATTCATATATTTTATAGAAGTACATATTCTCCAAAAACATATGCCAGAAAGTGTAACATTGACTGTCAACGCGCCGTATACCTGGCGATCGGCGAAGGACGACTTTTGGTGACGTCACGCTCTTTAAAGCAGGCCTGAAGTTCAGAGGGTGTTGGCCCTGCACGTAGCGAGCCACGAGTTGCATCATTCGCGTGGGCAGAGTCCGGCGTTGTAGTCGCTAATGACGACGCTGTAAAAGTCGCCCTCCCTCCCTCGCGCTGTTAATGCTGCAGCGTGCAGGTGAAGGGGAGCGTTTATGGCTAACTGCGCCGTTATGGGTCGGAGGTGCGGGCTGATGGCGCTGTAATACTCTAGATTGGACACCGCCAGATGGGACTCGTTCTAGCCCGCTGTAATGGCGGGAGTAATGGAGGTCTCTCGCTGAGCGATTTGCCATGTTCGATCTTGCCGTTATTTAGTGCCTCTTTTCGTAGCCGTCGCTGTGCCAGCTGCTTTTGCCGTCGGGTTACGACATTTCACAACAAACAACAATTTTTCTAGTAATATTTTGTAATAAAACACGTAATGTCTTTAAACAGCTGCAACATCGTTTATTTAAAATTTAAATGCCGAAATCTAGGAGTGAGAGCTTTGTGGTTGCCCCTATTTCACTCTTTTCTCCTTAAGATATATAGAGGCCGCGGTGGTCGAGGGGTCAGACCTTTGTCCTCCTACCAAGGTGATCCGGGCTTGATTCCCGGCGGGGTCGATCCCCGGATTTTCGCATGTAGAAATCGACACTATGCCGTTGGTCGGCGGTTTTTCTCGGGGATCTCTCGATTCCCCCCACCCCGCCCAAATTCCTTTATTCCGCGTCGCTGCACACTCATCTCGTGTCGAATATTTTAAACCTCGATTGCTGCCATTATACATGTTGTGTAGTGAGAAGGAATATTATCGTGTGGCGTGTGCTAGTTTGGGTTCAGATTTTTCCATCAAAAAGGATACTGTATGTATCTCCTATGATATGTCTTAGGTTAACTTTTAAGGGGTCATAAACATGCACGCAACAGTCGGGGAAAAAATCTAATGACCAATTGCCAATTATTATATGATAAGTTACGTTGTGTTCCATGGTCAGCGTTGATGTTTTATCTCTCACTTGTCTTGAGCTTCTTCTGGAAAATCGCAGAAGTATGGCGTCACAATAACCTTATTCTGATTCCTGCAGTCAGACGAGAGACGTGTCTGAAGAAAGACATGCATACACACACACAAAGTGATGTCAAGCCGAAGTAGAGAAAACCGAGCGAGGTGGCGCAGTGGTAACACGCTGGACTCGAATTTGGGAGGACCCGCGTTCAATCCCCGGCTCCGAACATCCTAATTTCGGTCTTCCGTGGTTTCTCGAAGTCACTCCAGGTGAATTCTGGGATGGTTCCTAAACAAAGGCCATGACCGATTCCTCTCCCAGCTCCTGTCATTATACCAAGTTATGTGTCACAGCCTCTAATGGTCTCGCTGTCGACGAGACAAAGTCCTCTTACCTTACATAAGCAGGGAAGTAGAGAACATCAAGAGCCATCCGAAACAACCACGTACATGTAGTCAGATTGTTGACAGTTTAGGAGTTGCGTTTTTTTTTTTCTTTTCAGTGCTGCTCGCAGTTCGACAGCAACTAGTGATGTAGTAACATGAAAAACTGTGATAGATATCTGAATGTTTGTGTCTGAGACAGACTGCGCAGTCCGGGGCAGTGATATTGACGTACTGGTGTCAGCATGGCGCCTACAAAAATATTGAAGAACCGAAATTAAACGATACACTTGTGCAATTCGTTCAAAACGCTTTCGATGTCAACTATTGTTTCTAACAATCCCTAAGGTTGTGTAAAATCATAACTTTCAGACAATTTTGGTTTTCCGATATTATGCTGATACTAATCAAAGGTAAAATGTCACTGCCGCGCTTGCGCGGCTCATCGATACGAAGGACCTTGCAGTGACTCCGTTAAAAACTATTGTCGATTGGTCACCTGCTTGAAATGTTGTGCTTAGTATACGCAAAAAGCTGTCCTAGAATACGGAGCAAATTAAAAAACCTTGCAAGTTATGAAATACGACAGTCTGCAGAACTGACGAGTATGTGAAACCTACAGTGTCGTGTTGCCTTGACTTACAACATACGAGTATAACAAAGACTTAAATGACTCATTTTCGTAGTTTTTCAGACTTGTTGCAGATTGTAGATGCTGAAGAACTCTTCGTATACGCATCCACTTTGGATTGTCATTTAAGATTATATTTAGTCGATCATTAAAGCAAACTGACTATGCGAGATGAACTGTTACTGTCGCGAATTCCCTCTCTTCCCGTCTTCTCCTCTGTCTTATCCCGCTCTCCAAGATGGTGGGTGTTTCTGTCCCCATCAATCACATCTCTCTTGACTCCACTCCAAGAACTTTCGGCCCTCTTGTTACTGCGGGCTGTAGTGAGTGAGTGAGAAAGAGAGGGAGAGAGTACGTGGAAGCGAGACAGTGTACCCCTCCAACAGTGCCATTACCAGAAATGCAAATGCGTGTGCGCAAGTCGAGGTTCATTTTATCTCTCCCCGTCGACCCTGGAGGATAGTGGGACCCTCTCTCACGCCCTTCCACCACCGACTTTAAACGCTCCGACTGTTGGTCGGGGTGATTGATTGCGGCAGCAGTTTTTTTAACCCTTGTCTCCTCTTACCCCCTCCCCCCTCTTCCGGCCAAAAGTTCCTCCGGTACTTACTCTTTCCTCCTCCAGCACGCTGTCAGATGATGCCTGCGAGGACTCTTCCAAACGCTCGCCGAACTCTGTAATAAATGAACTCCCCGAGCTTAGTCGAGCCCTGATGCCAACTGCGTGACTGCCAATAACTTGGCGGCGATTATAAGATGCGCAGGAGATGCTTTGAAGTGCTTAACCTCTGCGCAGTAACGCTTTTATTTGTTCTGAATACTCGTGGAACATTGTTATCAGATATTTTTTGTGGCGAACATTCATTCGTTGCTTTTACTTCTGTGTTTACTGCTTTTGATGAGTTTGTATTGCGTAAAAGTTGGCAGGTCATCATCCAAGGTTTGATTAAAGAAAGGTATTTCTTTTATTTTATTTTGTGGGTCCGCCGTTTTGGAAGATATTTTGAAAGTAATAAATAAAAAATTTATGTCTTATTTAAATAACTACTGGACCGATAAGTGAAAATTAAAATTTGACAATTTATCACCCAAGTTTTTATTTCTGGAGTTTTTTAAACGTTTTATACGTATTTGACACGGTAGAAGAGAATGTTAACACATTTGTTTTCAGAGGTTATAAAAAATTTAAAAAGAAAATAGATACCGTGCGTTAATTTGGAGTTTGAAATACACTTAGCGGTGTACTAGTAAGTACTCTTTCCTGAGAGCAGCTCTTTTAAAAGGTAACACCATTGAGAAAATAATTTTTTTACATTGTATGTTGGAAAGTAACCGATGCTCGCCAAATTTAGCGTATTAGTTGGAATGCTATATATAATATTGACTTTCTGTTTTAAATTATAATTTTCTATTGTCAGTAGCATAACGCTTTGGTGAATTAACTCCAGCATTGAGGATTGTGAGTTTATTTTGCAGAGCTGTATAATACATCTTATAATTACGTAAAACATGTTTTGTGCCCTTACATACAGGGATTTATTATATAGTTTTCTTGTTTATAGAAATACATAATTTATCGTTTATCCTTCAAGAAATCCTACGTTATGTCTTAAACTACTTGATTTCTTGGGTGTTAAAGATTTTAGTACGCTCCAAATAATGGAAAATGAAATCAAGTCCTATTTATTATTTCGCTTTCCTACAAATATTATGAATAGTTCCTTTAAGTTTGCGTACACTCGATAAAAATGTTTTGGTATTAGCAAAGCAGTCCAGATTAAACTACAGTTAATTTCTATGTGGTTTGGTTCTTCCTTCATTCTAAAACCGATAAAAGAGCGATACTTTTTTTAATATAGGTTTCCAGACATGAATGAAGCTGTCGACTTATGTTGAGATCAATCAATAACACGTATAAATCGTATCCCTGAGAAAAATTTTTGTGTAGCATGAATTACTCAGCGAACTTCTATGGTTGTTTCATCTGCTTACGTAACCGGGTTATTGGAATTAGTGGTTCAGCTTGGGCCTCCTACCTAGGAGATCCGGGTTCAATTCCGGCGGGGTCGGTCCCCGGGTTTTCGCATGTGGAAATCGTGGTGCACGATGCCGCTGGCCGGCGTGCTTTCTCTGGGATCTCCAGTTTCCCCTGCCTATTCATTCCGGCGCTGCTCCATACTCACGTCATGTCACCCTCACCAGTGCTAAAGACCTCTATGTTAAGTGTCGACCGAAATATCTTCACGCTTCATGTATTCCTCTTCTACCGTCAAGTAGTTCCCGTGTTAATGTTTGCAAGCTGTCGCGGCCATCGTTTATTCAGCTATCTCGTCCAGTTGGGTCGTAACTATCATGAAGCCTGCTGCAGTGTAACATGCGACGTTAGTCGACCTCAAAAGCTGAGGTAGCCGTATTTTTTTGTGTTATTGCACGTTTCTGCAGGGGCATTTCCGTATTTTAGTCTTCGCTATGTTTGTCCTCTGTTGTTTGTGGTTGCGTAATTTACCGCAGTGTTATCGACGGCCGTGACCACACAAAATGAAATTACTCCTTAATTCGTTCACCAAATACAATTTTTGTGGGACTTTATTTGTCAAAGAGATGACAAGAAAAAATTACTGTTACGGCTTTGCTTGTTTTGTGTTTGTTCGCGCGGTTCCTGGTTTTCATGTCTCATGTAAATGCGATTTTTTTCCCACCGCAGCGGAATCTTTCTTCCCGAGACGCATAGCAGAATATCATCCAAACTTGCCATAGTGATTACATATTCAATGGTCGATAAATGTATTTTTCACGTTCTTGCAATTTGCAAGTATTATGCTATTCACTACAGAGATAACACGCATATTCATAATGTAAATTAAATTACTGTTTGCGGGAAATACCTAGTTGGTGTTGGTCATATGGGTAGGAATACCCGAAGTTCATGACAACTACAAGCAACTGACGTATGGCGCCGGTGTTGACATAACGGTATTCCAACGGAGTTAAACCTCCATCATTCTTTCTTGCGACTGCGTAATCAGCCACAAGCCATAAAAGCAAAACATAAACTTTATTACGCAGTAGTCATCGTAGGATTGGCAAGCACGCCAGTTCCGGCTACTCTCGAATAAGGCACAACAGTCGTTAAGGGCGAGTATGTGTACGATCCGCGTACCTGGGCGAATATCTCCCGTTCTCATCCCCTCGAACTTGGAAGAGCAAACGGAGGTAGGGGTTTTTGACCGGCCGGTTTTCCCCCCTTTATAACATTGACCGAACATATATCAACATATTTGGTATTTCTCTGTGGTACATTAAATTATTCCTTTTGTACTTCGTTTGTGCTTTATCGACCTGCCTATCCGTGACATTCCTTCAACATCATTTCATTACTCGTGAAGTGTAGGGTCAAGTCATGTTTGTTTTACAATGGTGGCAGCCCAAGTAACATACTTTAAACGTTAGAATGTTTGTCAATTTATTGGTTGACGGATAATATTTCTAGTTTCGACATGTTTTATTTTTCGAGTGTTATATAACTAAAGGCAGAAGGAAGTTAAAAAAAACTCAAAATTTTGCGTTCTGTGTATAAATAAATAGTTTCTCGAGTAGGTAATGGGACAAGAGTTTGAATACAACTTGAGAAAAGCAAATTTGTAGACATTTTATTATAAGTACAACGGCACATCTTTACAAATTTTAATTCGATGTAAATACAAATATTTAATTGTGTATACATGTCACGCGGTGTGATGACAAATTTTAAACCACGACATGTACGAGTTTGTGTTCAAATACTATTTAGGATGTAGTATGATGCGAGGAGGTAGGGGGCTCCCGCAGGCTCTCGTAAACATACCTTTCGGTCACGTTTGGCTGGCAATTTATTTTATGTTATTTCCTCATCATGTCCCTGATAATATTCTATACAGTATCTTTTAAAAGCGTTATTTATGAACCCCATAACTCTTAAAGATCATTGCATGGACGTTACAGCAACTTTAAGTTGCTGCTTCGCATAGCTAGTGTGCCATTGTTTGTATAGAATGAAGCAGCGTGTTTTCTATTACGTGAGACACGTATTACTACAAATAAGTTGCAAAAGCATTGTTTTTATTTAATGTACCGAGGCTGAACAGGAAATGAATCATTAAAGAAAAAAAAAGGAGGGGTGAAATTGGTAAGATTCATACCTACCATCCCGCACCGTCTTTCTTGAAGTGCAGAATATGGCCACAGAATATTTAGTAATGCAGAAGTGACAAAGCCAGTAGAACGGTGAACTCGGGCACATACGCCAGCAAAATGGCATCTCTGGGCAGCAACATGGCGGGTACACCTACTGCCATTCAGCGTAAGGCGGCTGCTTTGCTAGCCTGCAGCCAAGCCAATAGATAGTCTGTAGTAATATACAGGAGCCAAACATACACGGGGCTGGTATCAACAACCTCGAGCAGCCAATAAGCGGCGAAGTTCGCACGTATCAAATGAGCCGCCACGTAATTTCACGCCTGTATTACTATTTAGTCTGTGATGTGGCCATGGCATTGTAACAGAGGGTGGGCAGAACTTTGTCTAAACAAATATTAGAAGAAGTAACTACGATTGCTCGCGACACCAAGTTTTTAATGTCGCACGTTGTTAGAGTTGTCTGAATTCATCGTGAAGACAAATAATCATCTATAAGTTTAAGCTGCTAATTTACTATGAGCACATACTTGCAGAGATCGGTTGTCTATTTTTTTTATCATTCAACTGTTATGTGTGTGTATGATGATGTGTGCGCTTGCGTGCATATGTGCGCGCGAAGCTGCATTGGTTAATATATATTGCAAATGATAAAATTTGTTTCATTTTATTTAACATGATTTCGACTCGTATTGTGGAGAACCTGGATTCTATTCCTGGTTCCAAACATTATTATTTCAGTTTTCAAGTGTGATTTTCCGAAATATAGCTCCAGACAAGTGCTGGGATGGTTCCTTAGCAAAGGCCATTGTCTATTCCTCTTCTAGTTCCTGTCATTTTGTCAAGATGTGTGCCACTGTCTCTGATGACCGACTCTTGGTCAGTAACCACTTGTTTCATCGTCTTAAAAGCCGGTCTATAATGCGAGAGGTCCTGGGTTCGAATCCTGGCTCAGACGTGGATGTTATGTTGCCCCATCACCTCATATCACCACCATCGGCTTTTAAGACCTGGTTGTTGCCTTCTCATCTCACCTTCATCGTCCTTAATACAAGACGCTCTACTGGAGCCTGTCTTCTTGTTGAATATTCTTTCAAGATGGTTGATTCTATCTAGCGTGTAGAGGCAGACTGGGCCTACCTACCTCGTCGTCGTTTACGCTTACGTTGACGAAGCCTTCCACCTACTCGTGTGGTCGTGAAAGGGGGGAGGGTACCTCGTCGTGGAGTACATAATTATTAAAACAGCGAGTAACAACGCTGTCGCCGCCAGCTCCTCGCGGTGCTAAGCGCATTAACGTCATTTGCAATGATATTATGTCCTCCCCTTCTCTCCTCGAGGCCGTCAGGTCGTGTCTTTCCGCGACCGCCCGGTTAATGGCGACAATCTGCTTCGAATTAATGGAGGGTCGTCCCGTAACTCGGGGTTTGCGCGGATCGGCCATAATCTTGGATGAAGGGTGCTGTGGATTAGATCTCCACCATTTGTTAATGTAGTTGTGTTTTTACTATTCGTGAGCGTAGCGTACGCGTCCGTGGTAGCGCACGCCATCCCGCCCCCTTTTTTTTTTCACCCTCCTCCAGAACACACACACGCGCAGGCTCCGTTTGACAGGGCATCCATTGGGACCAGTCTAGGTGGAATGGAGAACGAGGTCCCCGTGCTCCTTGTCCAGCACGCCTCAGAACCACAGCAAGAGAGAGAGAGAGAGAGAGAGAGAGAGAGAGAGAGAGAGACGAAACAGGGGTTGTCGGACGAGGGATGGCCACTTCAATTGGACTGCTGATTTAATAGCGAGACGACAGGGCGGCCTGGAAAGAGGAGGAGTGAGAACGCGGGCGCTGGAATGAAACGCTGTTGATGAAAACGGAATTGGCTTGTTGCTATCCAGGAGAGAGAAGTCTGAGAGTTAAAGGGGGCGGGGGTTGTTATGGTTTGACTGCGAAGGTCCGTAGCTGGGTGGAATACCCTTGGAAGATGATGTTCTCTGTATAATTTCTAGTCGACTAGAGTGAGATGATCTCATTCAGAAGACGTTCCTTGTTTATACGTTCTTTGAGCCCGCAATGAATGATAAAGAGCATTTTTTCTCCTTAGCTCTTAACGTGCTACAGCCTCAACGAATTGTGTTAATAAGAGCAACTTCTCTTTTGCAAATTTAATGAAAAGCCAACAAAGAGCGTGTATTTGGTTTTGTGCAAGACACGGAAACGGAGAATAATTAATATGGCCGACGCAAGTACTTTGACGGTTCTTGGTTATCTCGTTTCATAATTATATTTGACAAAGCCTTTCGGGTGGAAACGCGTTCCTAGTACCACAGTGTTCTTTGTGGTTCGTACTTAATGGAATTTCGTAAAGCTATTGTATTTGTTCCCTTTTGAATATAAATGTGAAAACCTACTAATAACACCCTGCGACAAATTTTTCGCCTTGTATTCCTAACGGTGAAAATTCGTTTTGAAAGTAGATGCGCACAGCGCGAGCTGTAAATATACCAAGCAAACTTGTTAAATCCAACCAAGCGTAACTTAGCTATATGTGGTTGAGGAATCATATTATGTCTAGACATACTTATATAATTCATCATAATTATGTTGGTTTGTTTACTAATCATTATCTCTTAAATTTTTTTTCCAAATAATAATTATTTTTAGATTTAATTTTACGTATTTTTTTTTTTTCATTTGGACGGTAAACCTGGCAAAATGAAGAAATATATCATTAAATTTTCAAGAATTCCGGCGACAAACTTGAAAACTCCTCCTTCCTCTTCCCCTTAACATTGAAAAAAAAAAATTGCAGGTACCTTTGAGAATGACTCTTTAAGCATGATTTCGGTCCCATTAGGAGGATGTATATAACACAGTTAAAACACAAAAAAAATAACAGGGAAAAACACACTGTTGGTTTGTTGGTTTTAACTTGTGTTGTGCTCTCTATTGTGTTTTGTTTGTTGTCCACTGTACACTGTTTTTGTCTGTTTACATATTTTTTCATATTGGGAATCTGGTTCTATATTTGTGTCTGTATTTTGTGTCTGGGTGTTGTGTCGATATTCGACTGAATTCTATCTCTATGTACTTCTTTGTTGTCTAGTGTTACAATTCTTCTGAAAGAAAAAAAATCTGTCAGAATTCTTCTGGGATTGCATTTTTTATATTTTTGTGTGTATTTTATATTTGTTTTTTCTTGTTCGTTTTTGTACTTTGACGTTCAACACAGGTTTGATCAGAAAAATATGAACAATAGCGTATGTCCACGAACCAATAAATTATAAAAAATATTTCGTAATGTATTTTAAAACATGCTAAGCAGTAGCCCATGGGATGCAATTTTAGTGTAATTTTTTTAAAAATTTATTAAATGTTTATTGGTTTTTTGTGGCTTACATGAACTAAAAACATGCAAATTTTGACTTTGAAATGCCATTATGGTAAAACTGACTGAGGTTTTTTTTTTTTTTTTTTTTTTTTTTTTTTTTTTTTTTTTTTTTTTTTTTTTTTTTTTTTTTTTTTTTTTTTTTTTTTTTTTTTTTTTTTTTTTTTTTTTTTTTTTTTTTTTTTTTTTTTTTTTTT
>PNEQ01036328.1:0-22072 GCA_003012365.1 Medauroidea extradentata | reverse complement strand
TATTTTCCCCACTTGAACACCCTTAAGAGTACAATGTGGCCAGTTGTATTTTGGGCAGGTGGACCACTCACCCTCTGCTGTAGAAGCACCCAGTCCACAGCTATTTTCTCTCATCATACCGTTGTTCTTTGTTTTATGTGTAGCTACTGTACTGCGGAGAAATATTATACCACTAGCAACAAGTTTACTTCTCCCAACATGCGCCGTCTCGCGGCATATGGGCGTATTTTCCCACGATGCGTATATGTTTTGAGTCTTCTTCAGATAGGTATCGTAATAGGTTTTCTTCAACATTGATGAAATGACTGGTCACTGGTCTTAGTAATGTGTGTCCTGTGACACAGACAGCTTGCAACAATATTTTGAAATGAAAAATCTATAGCTAAGTAGTATGCAGTGTTATCCAAGTTTCGTATGTATCCGGGCAGTTCATTTTGAGGCACGTTAGAAGAGCCTGAAAACAATGTGTGTAATGCGCTTGGTGTCTTGACAGGTACATTCAGGAAAAAATTTATTTTGCGGCAGCTGCAAAATATTCTTTGCGTATTCACCCTACAAAATGTATTTCGTGTTTACCACAAAAACATTTTGTTGTCATAACTAAAATATTGTGGCTACCACAAAATAATTTTTTTGATTACTACAAAATAATTTTGCAGGGAAGGCTTCCTCCAAATTTTTCTTTCAGTGATGCCTGAATTATGTTTTCTTTTTCTGCTTGAGCAATGTATGTGTGTGTGTGGAATAATTTTATGTAAATGATGGTACTTCCCACCATACAGCATCGTATTAAAAAAAAGTACTTCCCACCATACAGCATCGTATTAAAAAAGGTACTTCCTACCATACAGCATCGTATTAAAAACGGTACTTCCCACCATACAGCATTGTATTAAAAAGGTACTTCCCACCATACAGCATCGCATTAAAAAAAGGTACTTCCTACCATACAGCATCGTATTAAAAACGGCACTTCCCACCATACAGCATCGTATTAAAAAAAGGTACTTCCTACCATAAAGCATCGTATTAAAAACGGTACTTCCCACCATACAGCATCGCATTAAAAAAGGTACTTCCAACCATACAGCATCGTATTAAAAACGATACTTCCCACCATACAGCATCGTATTAAAAAGGTACTTCCAACCATACAGCATCGTATTAAAAACGGTACTTCCCACCATACAGCATCGTATTAAAAAGGTACTTCCAACCATAACAGCATCGCATTAAAAACGGTACTTCCCACCATACAGCATCGTATTAAAAAAGGGTACTTCCAACCATACAGCATCGTATGTAAACACTTGTCAAGCGGCCACTTTGAGTGTAAGATATTTCTTTTCACTTTTTACTAATTTATATATTAGCCTCATAATTCATTATTATCTTAAATATACTTTGAATTTTAATATATAGAACCGATTTCAATGCTTAGTAAATCATTACGGATACGATTTATTGGAAGACTTCTCTCTCAGAATATACTGTGGATGTTAGCACCATTGTTAAGACTCGAAATATATTATAAAGATGTTCTAAGTATTTTCTATTTGTAGTGAGCTTCGTGGCCTTTAGGCATTAAATAATAAATCACGCAGCTTATCTACTCCGAAAATGAGGAGAAATTTTACCAGAATATGTTCGTTTTGATAATGTGTATCACGTAGTTCTTTACATTGTTAAATCTTTAACGTGCGTATCAATATTCCTCCCAACCCCCGCTTAAAGAATCTGGTAAACTTCGATCATCACATTTCCATAGATTACTTATATTTCTGGCATAATCGTGAATTTTCAGACCTATGGTTCGTGCGCATGAATAGTAGTAATACGAGATAATTGAGGAGCAAAATACAAAACCGGAGACGTTCACAAAAATCTGGAAATGAGGTCAGTATATTTTCTATGTAAGGTTGGACTTGGTTACGAATATGTAGACAGATTTAATGAAAAAAATTTAAAATCACGCTTGAATTTGAGTTTTCATTCTAAACCAGCATGTCCACCGGACTGTAATTTTGCATTCAAAACAAGGGCACTTATGCTATGTGTTGGAAGGCGTAGAGTCGAAATGCCGTCTCTGACAAGTTTACTATCTTTAAAACCAGACATGGTGGTAACATTCATTCTGAAGTAGATACAATTTTTCTTTAATTATGTACGTAATAAATTAATATAAGTCATAATTTGACTGTTAAAATCATGTACAAAATTTAACCCGCCGTATTTAATTTTCTTTAGAATTACAACACAACATTTTCATTTCGCTGTGTTGTAAAAATTGGGTAACGTAGACATGTCTTGTTATGAAAATTTGCTCAATACACGTGTAAAGAAGAAACAGTGCACTTTCCCACCTCTATTTTCGCAGCTTCAGTAAACCCTTTTCTGCGGGTGTTGTCCCTTTTTCCCCTTGTTAATATAGGGGATACCGTGTTCAGCTGCTTTAATTAGAACGCGATGAATTGGAACATTAGAAATTTCAGACTTCTAATTGCAAAGTGCAGGGCCGTGGACCAACGACGGGGGAAGGGGAAAAGGGAAGTGGCTGGATGGAAAGGTCTATTAATTTCATTAAATGGATCGTATTTACAGTTCGGGAATTTTCCTTTCCCGATCGCCGAAGAAATAAGCGTTACTTGTGCACAATGGGAGCTACACAAAGCTCCTACCTGAAAGCTCGTAGTGCTACTGGGGCAGATTAGAATTTCAAACTCGTTTAAAATGTGCGGTGTGCCAAGTTCCAAACAAGCGGAAGAATAAAGGAAGAAACCGTTCTAATGGCAGGACATTTCGAATAGCGCGGAAAAGGGGGGGGGGGGGTAAAGTGATGGTGAAAGTGGGTGGTGGAGTCTAGGGGTGAGATGGAGAGTTAGAAAGAGAGGAAATAAGGTTCCGCCCCGAAAACGAATGTTGGCAAATTTTCGTTCTTCTTAAATGCCGAAAGTAATTACACTTCTTAAACACGCCAAATTCGTTTCTTGGGCGAACGGAAGATTTTATGTGCTCTGTTTTTCTTTGGAACTTTTTTCTGCCATGCTACATGAGTATCCGGTAGTACGTAAAGTTTCCGCTTTCATAACTTTGTGTAAAAAGATCTTCGAATTACTTCGAAGTACCAAATTAAACATCATATTTTTTTTTTAATTACTAATTTCTCAAGCTGGAAATGTATGCGTTATGCGAAGAATTAAGTAAGTACTGTTGGTATTTTTTAATTTGTTAGGGACGTTTAAGTAAGCTAAATTAGTAGTTCTTGACCTTATAGCCCGCAACGTTCCAGCCAAATTCAAAGCCAGGGACAGTTATGCAAGTGGTTCTGAATTGAATGTCTAACTTGACTGAAATACAGTTTCTGCTAGTATATATATATATATATAAAAAATTTGCACACGCACACACGTTAGAAGTGAAAATGCAAATGTTTTAGTAATTATTTTGTATTTGAATGACGTTTTACATATAATTAATTAATTTTCGCAATTTTGTTAGCTGATCAGACTGAATTGCTCACAAGTGGAACCTTTGAGCTTAATTAAAAACTTTTATTTCAGTACTTTAGACTTGCGTTTTATTGACTTAATATTATTTGCACAAAAAAAACTGTTTTGCTATGGATACAAAATGTTTTGTCAATATGGACCTCACCAAAATCTTATTTGTTACAAAAATGTTTGCAGTCACTGCAATGTATTGTTGGGGATAGAATAAAGTCTATTTGTCACAAACAAATTTGGCAAGGTTCATAATGACAAAATATTTTGTGGCGGCCAATAAGTTTTTTTTTTCCAGTATGCCCCACAATCGACGAATCACGCAAAATATTTACACGTTTAGTAATATTTTGGATTGCAAAACACAGGATCACGAATCAGTAACACTTCTTGTCTCGCTCAACGTATAATTGGTACTTTCGCAATCATTAATTTTTATGTTTTATAATATTTTGCAATAATTTATTATGTATGTTACAATTGTTTCGGTTTTAGCAATGGACTACTTATGCAAAAACTTAATACTAAACTATCAAAAAATTATTTTAGTACACTAAATAATGTCATTAAATCGTTCCAATAAACGTAATTACGAGACGGAACTCTGCGTGTGTTCGTTGTTACAGGTCCGCAACATGCAGCAAAATTAATAAATGTTTTCGTAAAGTGTATGATTTGTGTATGTATTGCAAATTGTTATTTACTGTAAGATAGCAAATGAAACATTAATGAGCGTCTACAAGGAAACACTCTCAAATTATAAAATCCACGACTACCTACTTGCCGTGCTACTAGCAAGGGCGTCTGGATATTCCGCGACGTGAAATTCTATACGCTGGTGTGGGGTGCCTTCTGCGTTTTATTTAGATAAAGTTATTTTCTACTATATGTTATTAGATAGGTATGGGACTATTACTGCTGTTAGTTATGCTGGTATTGGCCATGGCCAGTCTGACAATTTTACTGTGTTTTCAGTTTTTGAGTCATAACATGTATTCAAATTGCGGTATATTAATTTTCTTTTAGACGCAGCAAAGGATGTGTTCTTGGTTAACTGCTCAACATAAATTTTACATGTAATATGTGTATATATAATATGTATTAATATAATAAAATAAATAAATATATATGTGTATATAATATATATGCATACATACACTTACATACACATTAACACTTATTTGTTTTTATGTAGGAAGCCAGGCTGATTTTACAATACAGTTTGGCGTTGTTGTTGTCCTTCACTTGCAATTTGAGAAACCGTTAATGAAATGCGTTACATCATTATCAGCTGTAAAGATATGTATTTCAACATTTGTGTTTGTCTCAAAGCGTTGTTACCTTAGTAGCAGAGGGTGTAATTTTTTAATAAATCAAAGCACTGGTACTACATAGATAAAGGCAATATAAAAGAGCGAGCTGTCTTGTCGACAATCATTCATTCACTGGCCACGGCACGTACTGTCCACGAAAGTGTGCCGCACCAAACCTCGTTGACGTAGTTCTCTCTTTGAATTGTATGAACTCCACATGTGTCTTGCCGAGTCGCTGTGCTCCTGAACTCTTCTCTGAGGGGAAGTTTTAACACAAGACCTGTTTTTAAACTCCCGGCACATACTCGCGGCCGAAAAATGATATAATTGCTATTATTGTGGTAATTTTTTGGGCATTGTAATTCTCGTTCAGAATGTGGAAGAAAAAAATAGCTACGGTGTTAAATGTTAAGGTCTTCTCTGAGTGTATTTTAGAGGCTAGTTTACGGCGAGAAGACCGCATGCCAGTTCAGTGACATGCGCCTGTAGACTAGTGGGTAACCGTACTGTGTTGTCCTTACCGCTCCCGCACTTCTAGGCCTCAAACCAGCAATATACAGCCACCTAGGTACGCGTGTCAACGCGTTATCTTAGCCTCTATGGAGGATGCATGTTACTGTACTGGCGTGTAGTTTCGCTGACATGAAACCTCTAGAAAAAATTTCAGTGGTGAGCCTATAATTTTAACACGTAACATTTTACAGACAAAACAATTGGTCCGTGTGCCTGTGCCATTTTCAAGATTCCACACCAAGATGATCGTACTCCAAAAATACTGAGAAAACACCAATTTCCTCTAGTTTTGGACGTCGGCAAATTAGACACAAAGATAAATGGATTATCTTAAGTCCGTATAAAAAAGTCGAGCTTTCTAGAGATACATTTCAGTAAGTTAAGCGAGATGGAACAACGACTTGCATTCGGGAAACCGTTAACTTTATCGTGTAAATTTTGTTTGTGTACTTGTAATTACTTTTTAGTATTGTCACTATTTTTTAGTATTTAACGTTGATAGTTAGCCTTTTTAAGAGATTTTATTGATTTGCAGAGATATTCTACAGTCATTATAACTAATATTGTGTGAAAGCATGTACTTGTAATTACTTTTTAGTATTGTCACTATTTTTTAGTATTTAACGTACATGCTTTCACACAATATTAGTTGTAATGACTGTAGAATATCTCTGCAAATCAATAAAATCTCTTTAAAAGGCTAGCTATTCAAAATGTAGAAACTCCATTCACTGGGCTTACTTTCGAACAAAAAGCAAACTGTTTTCGGAAGTAGTAATACTGTATGTGCAGTAGATCGCGTTCAGTGATTCCAACTTCTGAACTACTAAAAATTCGGACAGATTTATTGTGTCGAAATAAGTGGTGCTATTATTCCATCATGAACACTTCATTGAAAAAAAAAATCATCCCAATATACTAATTAAGGGAACAATACTGTGAAAATTTTCACCGCCTATTTACGAAATAGTGCGGGTAAAAATTTATCCAGATACTTCCGTAAATTCATGGAAACTTTTTTCTTTTTCGACAGGAATTTCCGTAAATACAAATTCATGATACGAAATTAAGTCTTACGTACATATCCATATTCCGTAATAATACAATGGCATTTCAACAAATGTAGCTACATATTCGCGAGTAGAGTTCTTAAAATGTATCGGTAATATTTACGGGTCCGTATTCCATAAATCTAAAATGTAATTATGTTCCAGCATATGTGCATAGACTTACGGAAATGTTACATATGAATTTCGTTGTGCATATTTACAAGACATGTCCGTATTTGTTTTCACGGGTTCTATTTCCGTTGATTAATTGTACTTATCCGTTAAGACATCCGTAAATTTACGGATATTTTTAACAAAGAAGGAACTGAAAAC
Organism: Medauroidea extradentata; assembly: GCA_003012365.1. Classification (NCBI taxonomy): domain Eukaryota; kingdom Metazoa; phylum Arthropoda; class Insecta; order Phasmatodea; family Phasmatidae; genus Medauroidea; species Medauroidea extradentata. Next base: position 15,364 of record PNEQ01036328.1, on the reverse strand, counting down.
ATTCTGATTAAAACTATTATTTTTCCAATGGACTTGGTAGAAATTTTTTTAATTGTTCGAATTATTTTCTCAAGAACTTTGCCCATTTTCCAAATGTACTGCTTTCGTCGTGTACCGGTACTTTTTTTTTTTTTAACATTGACGGGCTGTATATGCATGTTTAAAATCACATGTATATGTTAGAGGCACTGATTTATTACGAAAAAATTGGGCAGCTAGAGATGTGTGTGTATGTGCATGCCTGATATTCTTCTTTGGTCATTTGTGGCCACGCCCCCTTCCCCCCCCCACCCACGAGACTAGTTCAGTGATAATTCTGCTACGCCACTACTAAATGTTAATTATTCATTTCCGAACTTCTAAACGATGCCTAGGGATGGTTATTTATTACTGGAAAAGTTGGGACTGTTTGCTAGGCTTCAACGTAATATATTCATTTCCGACGCTATTCTTTCGTTACTGGTGAGTGCCTATTTGACTTGATCATTGCTAATTCTGTTTCGCTACGATTGAACGTTTGTGATTAGTCTGTAAACAGCAGAACCGTGCCACATAACAGCAGTCCAATCATACAGGCGTCTAGAGGGGGTCAAAAGGGGCATGTGGTCTGGGCCACACATTCAAAGTGGCCTAATTTTTTTTTTATTAAAAATATAAATGTTTTATGATTTAAAATGAATGGGCTTTTCTAATGTTCCCATTGAACCATGATATAGGCGGTTCGGGATAAAGTGAGCACTCAAAAAAGCCCCGCTAAAGTTCTATTTTCAGCAAATTTGTATCTTTCCACGCGCAACGGTTATAACGACAGGACGTGTCTAACCTCTCTGGACACGTCACTTGATGTTTGCGCGTATAAGATAAATTGTTCAATCAATATAAATAGATACAGTTTAATTAAAATAAGTTTATTAATTATATAAAATACAATTATGTCGATTTCGGTTGACTTAGTTGCAGTATTGTTGTATTTAAATAGGAAAATACACGGAACTATATTGCGCAGTTTCGCTGCCAACCATAAGCAGTAAGGCAACTATAGTTTATGCTGTTGTAATGTTGAATTATATACCAATAACGGCTAGTGACATTTTTCAAAGGTTGAATTTGTAGTGCTCATTTTATCCCGAATGACCTATAGTAGCTTATTTGTAATTGTAAAGTGCACGTGAATACGTCATTGATAGAGGTACGTAAATTTCGCAGATACATTCCAGGTCAGGTTGAACGCCAATTATGTATACTTCATTGTCATGTCTGTGACTTGCTGGCGGCTGTTACGAAACGCGTTTGACTACTGCAAGCCAGTAGTAAATAATGAGATAATGCGAAGTGCTATCACTTGCTACCTGCTTGTACGGTTATAAGTCAATAGATATCGATTGTGGCCAGTGTGTGTATAGGACTGACAAGTCTAGGCTGCTGCCAGATGAATCCGCGAAATTGACGTACCTCTAGTTATTGATAACCAGGAATGACGCGGTCAGAGTTACGACAACGCAGTTAACACGTCAAGGAAGTATGTTGCCATGGGTCTCACGTTATCATAAAGTGGCCCTGCAGATGTAGGACGCTACACTGGTTTGTATATTACGCTGGCAGCAAAAGGTTCTCGCGATTTTACACTATATATGTTATGGTATGTATTTTCTATACATGTAGAACTAAACAGAACTCATTCATACACCAATTAAAATAATAATATTAGGTGGAAAACTTTAACAGTATTTAAAATATAAGTACTTTTAATGTGATAGTAACTACTGATATACTAATAAGAAAATAACTAAATTGCTCGGGTTTTCTAAAGAAAATTGTATACTGAGAATTCAAAATAAAACGACAAATAGAATGGGATAGCACAACACGTAGTCATTAGACGTCTTAAAATCAGTCGACTAAATGTCAATTTGAAGCAATACAAATACTATTCAAGAGTTGTCTTTCTACCAGAAAGTGCAATGTGGGTAAAATTAATGCCAGAAAATGTACTACACTAAGAAAAATATATTGTTGTAAGAATCAGGCTGACATAGTGACAGCTATCTGATTGGTTACAGTTACTATCTGCATATGGTAAATTGAGATAGTAATACCAACAAAACTGGTTATTTGTTGCCTTTACAGAGTTGCTGGGTACTGCTAGCGATGCTGTTCTGTGGTACTAGCAATCTCGACTTGTTGCTCCTAACAATGCAGTATGGTAATTGTAACTTTCTATTCTGTTGATTTGGCAGTGATGTTTAGTACTCCCCGCAACGCAGTATGATAATTTTAACAATTTGTTATGTTGCCTTTACTGTCCTGTTTAGTACTTCCAGCAGTACAGCATTTAAAAAAATATGTTCTGTTACCTTGAAAGTGCTGTGTTCTACACCCAGCAATGCAGTATTGTAATCTGAACAATCTGTTCTATTGCTTTTACAGTGTTGTATAGTACTCCCAGCAATGCAGTATAGTAATTTTAACAATCTGCTCTGTTGCCTTGCAGTGTCCCAACAGTCGCTTCTAATGCATTATACAGAACGGCAGTGTGCATTGTTTCGTTCGACACATCGTCGCAAAAACCCGTTGTGAGACAAATTTAAAAATCATTAAATATTATTCTCACTTGAAAGAGAGCTATTATTTGTTATATCTGTATAAGTATAGCTTCGTGGTGATCGTTCGTATCTATGTTGGTAATTCCGCGTTTCATCACTATGTACACATTGGGCAAAGACCTCTTCCTCGAGCTAACTTCGTGCAAAATAGGTTTCATTGATTATAATCTATTGCAGACATGGTCATCCTACTATTGTGAAGATTTTAGCCAGGTGTCAACCATAGTATTAAACAAAATAAACAATTCTTGAGTATATATTTCAAAGCTTATAATAAGTTAAAATAGCAAGAAATTTTTGGAGCCAACAACAGATAGCATTATCGTTGCAGCCGTTTGTACCACCAGTAATTCACTGTACTGCTATAGCTACCATACTTGTCGGTTAATTCTACAATACTAGTTATGTAATCTGAACAAAGTCAGGTGGTACCTCTAACATTCCACGGTACTATTTGTTTACTATACTTGTTTGTTAATTCTACAATACTAGTTCTGTAATTTCAACACAATCAGATGGTTTCTCTTATAGTCCATGACCCTGTTTCATTAACCATACTTGTTTGTTATCTCTACAAGGTTAACTCTGTAATTATAACAGAATCGGAGAGTATCTCCAACAGTCCAAGATACTGTTGTATGTACCATACCTTTTCTCTAAACTTGTGAAAAAAGAGGTATCGTCTACAAAACATTCGTTTGCAGTTACTAAACGGCAATGCTAGGTTTACAATATCGTCTTATGTTACCGTAACAATACTCTTAGGATTGTATTCACAACCATTTATATAGTTTCTAGTACAGAACACACTGTTCCTGCTACAGAAAAAAATTGTTCCTACAACAAAGTAACTTTCAACAGTATTTACATAGTTCTGCTAACAATTTGGATTGTAAAATATTACTGAACATTCTGTTGCTAATATTGAAGTTTGGTTGTCGCTACCTTAAAATGTCATTACAGAACTTTTCTGTTAAATGCTGTCTGCCGATTTTTTTTTCAATGTAGCCTGGAAACATGAGTCATACTTAGTAAAAGTCTTAGTTGTAATAGGATATATATATTTAAATGTAAATTGAACTAGACAAGTCCTTAAACGAAATCCTTTTTCAATTATTTCCGGCTAACTCAATAAAAATCTTAATCAACAGGGAATTCACGTAGGTGGCAAAAATACTAACTTATTAGTTGCCATAGAAAGTGATACAATTTCTATTTCAAGTATGACTTCGTTTAAACTTCGCGTCTAACTTGATTATACAGTTGGCTATTTTCTCTACTCACTGCATATTATGCATGGTATTGTAGTACGTTACCAATGTTGCAATTTTCTTCGGAACTGGACCTCGAACTCAGCTTGGCGGAAGTCAGGAATCACCTTTATTCCCGTCTGATCGAACCCCGAACCTGGACTCGTACGGCAACCGTCGAATCAACTGAGGACTCTCAGCAATGACATTTCGCCATGTGCAATTCCAGAAAACTGCGAGGAAGACGGTAACTTCTTCTTTGCACGACCACGAATACATCACTCCTTCCTTCACCAGGCCAGATTTGATGAAGTTACATCGTTCAACTTGTCGTCTCAGAGAGTTGCAACAAAAAAATGTAAATTGTAGAAAAGAACTTGTAGTATTTCCTAAAATAGCTATTGTTACAGGTAGGCGACCCTCTTCTATGATTTAATTCTCGCCTAAACCTTCATCGGCGAACTCCTCGATGATCTACGTCGGGATTTCACTAGTCTTAGGTCCTTGCGTCTTCGGAACCTTATAATGTTCTTTTCTTTCTTCGGTTTTCTCTCGCTGTTACTCTTCCCTTTTGTTTACTAAAGCATTCTTAAACAAAATCTGTTTGCTGCTAGGAGCTTCTGAAATAACGTTTCCAGACTGGTAGTTGAACCAACCTACATGATTGGATCATGTGACATAAGATTTAAAATACTGTTATGCTTAATACAATGCTTTGTTTCCCTAATTAAATTATTATTACTTTATTGACTGGTCCACAAATTTAAACACGAAAGTTTCAAAAGAAAGTAAAACAAAACACTGAATTACATATCGATATGCGTTAATTGCTCGGGATATCGGAGCCAAGAAAGATAAAATTTTTAAAGACATTTACAATGCATAGCACATACTAAAATGTAACATTCATTGACTGAAAACGTATATGTTACACAATTAATGCATAATGCTCGTCGATTTAAAAAGGTGCAGTATACTGAAGTTTAATTTTTTTCGAGCGTCTATGCTGGCCCTCAAATGTTCACGATTTTATACTGTATATAGGTAAGGTAAGTGGGCATTATGTTTCGTCGCCAGCGAGGTCGTTATAGAGACGGTGACTTGGTACAATCACAGGAACTGTGAGATGAGTCTAACATGGCCTTTGTTCAGGAACCTTCCCGAAATCAGGATGACCGTAACCGGAGATCCGAACCCGGGTCCTCCCGAATGCGAGTCCAGGGTGTTACCCTTGCGCCTCATCGCTCGGTTACGCTATCAATAGACACGAATTATGACGGTATCTGTGTTTCTACTTTTTGTGTCAAGTTGCGTCCGTATAACTGGGTAACGTGGCGTGCTTTAGAGTTAAATAAGATCCAAGACGTGAAGTTGCCTTAGTTTATTTGTTCCACAATCTTTATCCAGTTTATTTGGCATTTAAACATCTTGTTAGTACCACGCTTGTCTGCATTCGTTGTTTTTGTTCAATATAAAGCTTTTTCTTGCTAGAAGGATATTGAGATAATTTTTGTTTTACGATTTAATATTTCTTCTGATTTTGTATTTTTTTTCTGCCGAATAATTTTTACTAACGAAATAGATGTTACCGTACATAGTATTTTCATTGTCGAAGTATGAAACCAATATTAATAAATAGTTGGTCATATTGAAATATTTATTATTTGCGCATCTGCAGTAATGAAGGGGAACTGGGCATAGTGATACTATATGTGGAAGTTGTGGTCGTTAATCCACACATTTTATTCTAATAAAAGTGATAGGATGCGGAGTGTTTTCAGAGCAGTATGTCCTTATACTAGAGTTTTGCTAAGTCTGTCGTGTGAATTTGGTCGGACAAACTACACGACTCTTTCTTGAGTATCGATTTGATGCACGTGTTTGCATATATCGATTACATCTGCGTGTATTTTGTGTAGTGATAATTAACAGTGAAATTTCACGAATTCAATGACCTGCATGTTGGAATCAAATATCCTATACATGCTCAGGCCCCGGCCATTTGTCCACTAGATACTACTCTGTGGAACAGTAGGCATTGAACGAATAAACGTGGCTTGGGTATGCATAGGACAATGGTGTCTAGCATACGGGTAATTTAAATCGCGAAATTGTCCAGTCCCTAGTGATAATGAGTGTGTGACATTTAAGGCCATGGTCTTTCATTTATTTCAAGCAATTGCAAATAATTCTAATGTTTTTTTTTTAACCAAATGCTTTGAAAAAAATTTGAGACTTTGTACAGTCATATACGATACACAATTTTGCCAAAGCGTTTTTTAAAATAATGTACCGTTTGCTAGCAAATAATTACTTTGCTTCATTTTGGCTTACTTTGACAACAAAATGTATGATATTTCAGGGGTAAAAATAAGAAAATCCGTTTGGTGGTTGCAACAGAAAAATTCAGATACAAAATATGATATATAAATGTTAAAATTGTAAGATGAATTTTTGATATCTGTAGTAATATGCGTTAAAAAAATTTCGAAACCACTGCTAAACTAAAGAGCGAAGCCTTAAGGGGAGGGCCTCCCTAGATAGGCTGCGTTTGTGTGTGTGAGGCAGGAGCGGTAAGGTTGCCGTCGGCCGACGTGTGTAATGCATTATCGCCTCTCCGCGAAAGCTACTCGTATGGGTGCAGTGCTTTACCATTATCCTTTTTCCTATGGGACTTTAAGCAGACCACATTTTATTTGTGGCTAGCGTAGTTCAAAGTCTAACGCTTGTTTCTATAGTTGTGTTTTTTGAATCCGGTTGTTATTTTTATAGATGCGGCAGTCTGAAAACCCCATTTTTTGGCCTTTTTGAAGGGCCCGAAAATAATGTTTTAAATAAACGCGCTGAATTTTTTAAACTATGGTGGCATAGTTTGAAGTGTGTGTTCGTAGATATACAAATATAATGCGCGTTTAGTTGTTTCGGGGGAAAAAAAAAGAATAATCGCAACTCGCTGCAACGCATTTCAAGCGCAGGTAGGGAGGCCCTTTAAACTGTAGCCTGAATTCAGCTCTTCTGCAACTGAAGTATGCTAATTGCCGTCACTTGTGCAGGCGTAGGCGTGGCTGGGCCCGTTTCTTAGCGCGCGCGGCGTGTAACACAGTTATTACAGACAAGTAGTACCCCACTTGTCGCTGCTCTCTAACTAGGAGGGTTACACCTTGCCTGCCGTCTAATTGGGCAACCCTGTCGACCTGCCCGCTTGCCCTTGACTTCTGTACCTCGTCGTCGCGTACCCTAGGGCGCTCCTCGTTTACGGCTGTTGAATTAATTTGCCCAAAAGAAAGCAGCTTCGTGCTCGTTCCACCCAGTTTCGCTCGTCGTTTCGCTTAATTGCAGAGCGACTGTTCCCGGCGCGACAGGCGTCGACTTACGTGCTATTAATCCTTATTCTCTCTATCTCTTTTTTTGTCATTTCCTTTCTTTGGTTCTATCTCTAATGACAAGTCCTTAAATAAATATTGTAGCACGACCATTTAGGTAAAAAATTCCGTTTTGCTATTAGTGCGCTTTTCCACGCTTAAGTACTTCCTTGCCAACAGTTATAGAATGGCTTGTTAATATAAAAGTCGATTGTTTAGGCGTGAGAAATGTATTTGTTATGACATTGCTCGGTACTTTTTTTTTAATTATTGCAAATATGAAAGCAGATATGGAACTAGGATTTTAATCCAATGCTTAAAAAAACTTTCTACACTGTGTTCATTCAAACAATTTGGAAACGTGATTATACGTGCTGCAGAATAATGCAATCTTCACCTACAAAAATATTTCGACTGATTTTGACCTATGTTAGTATTAAAATTTGCGATTTAGAGTGATGAGAAATACAAAACTGTAGATTTGTCGACACGAAAAATATTAGGTCACAGATAAGTATATTTTTAGTATTAAAATGTAGCGATTTCTTGATACCGATATTAGGTTGTGTTTTTTAAAAAATATATGTATAATTATAAACTAGCAGGCATGCTCTTAATAAAGTAGTTGTTTGCATTGGACGCCGAACGGTATGTATGTCTTCAGTCGCACAGCTGTTTGTTCGTGCAACCTTCTTAGTTTCATCTGCGTATTGATAGCTTTTAAGAATTTTTATGTGTCGAACTGGTTGATAGATTGGTTCATCCTTTAAACTGTGTTTTAAATGCTAATTTCTTGCAGGTGTAAACAGCCTATATGGGTATATATTAGCCGTAATTTTTAGAGATGTATGAAAATCGCGAAAAATTCTTGTGCTTGAAAACACTGCATTTTCTTATAGCATGCGCGATTGGTTAATAACTGTCAAACACGACGTAGCTGTCTACAGACCAACCACAGGTGTCGAATATTACACTAGCAGAATTCTCATGGGTTCTGTCAAATTGGGCAACAGCATTGCATACAGACGGCAGCCTATAGCATAAGAAAGCTTCCGACATGCTGAACATACGTTGAAACCTAGGATGTTTTCCGCGGTAAATCAACGTCCCTGGTCAGTTTGAAGCGGAAAATTTTCGTTGCTGGATATTTAAGGAGCGTCTCTACATAATACATAACTGACACCTAAGCAAGCGGCCGACGGACGTACACTTTGAGCGACAGCTGGGCGTGTTATAGTCTGAGAAGACAAACCGTGGGATGGAAACCAAGGGAGGACATTGATCGGAGGGGAGTATCTGTAAATTTAGAAAATAAAAAAGGGCAGAAAATATTAAAACACGCTTCACTTTTAGTCGATTTTCTCACAAATATATGGATAGTGTTACGCAAAAAAGATTCAACCCACATTCCAATTTATATCCTACAAATAATATTCACGTCTAGAGGAATGAAAATATGCCACTTATTTTTAAGTAAACCATAACACAAAATCACCTTGAAGGCATTCACCATACTTCAATGTTATTTGTATTTAGATTTGAGGTATGACTTTTTTTTGTATAATACTGTCCAAATAAGTTACCGAATGGTTTTAATGCAGATATATATTCACAAAGAGGAACATGTAGGTTATTATAGTTAAATCGTTTAATAGAAGAATATATATTACAAATAAAATTCGCAATATTACAATATTTCACAGAATCCCTTTTTTTATAATTAATTGTATTTATATTACAATATCCAAACTTCGACTCTAGTAACAGAGGTACGTGATTTAAAACATATTTTCCAACAAGTTAGAGTTAATACTACCGAGTAGATTATACATGTGTTTTAGTTAACACCTTATGCACACACACACACACACACACATATATATATATATATATATATATATATATGAATCAGGAATTTGCAAAACGGACCAAGTCCAAGCTAGTAGATTGTTGGAAAACAACAAAATACTTATTATTGTGGATCTGAGTGTCAAACAGATTATCAAAAATGGATAACTTGAAATTATAGTGTGTGTGGAATAATATGAAACATAATTGACATAGAATAACTTTTGTATTTTATTGTTTAGAAATTAATAATGTTATTGGACTTGGTATCTTTTAAAAAGTAAATAACATTCTTTCTAACAATGGCACATAAAACATAATTTCTTGAGCAGATATTAGTGCAATGTTGGTGTATTTTAGTGAAAAACTAATAATATGATACATAGAAACATAATTTGTAAACACAACACCACACAGTGCCTTATACCCCTAACGCATTGTTATGTATTACACTATCAGATAAATCATGTCCTTGGTGTATATTATTAGAACCTTAGTATACGCTAGTGAAAAATCTACTAAACTACATGAAAACTGATTCTTCAACAATAATCACGTAAATCATAAACAAAATAGTGCGCTTTTGGCACATTCATGAAATAGGTCCGTTTAACGTATTTCTTGTATAGGACTGGGTTTCTTTTGTTGCTGACAGCCAAGAGAATATTTTGGAGAGTCTAAATCTCGTGTAACCTGAATTTGCAAGTATAACTTATTTTGTGTCTAAGAATACATACTAAGCAGTGCTTATTTAATGTATTCTTCATGACGCATTACACGAATCTGTAAAAATAAGCAGTAGGCCTACTTATTTGTGGCACTTTGAATTTAAATCCATACTTAAGCATGAATATAAATAGTAGTAGTCAATTATAGCTTATATCACCACTATGAATTCCGCCCTCAGTAAAGGTTTTTAATAGCTGTATTACCCCGTTAAGTATGTTGTAAGAATCTAGGCTTGTGTATAAACAACATGAACATGTTCAGGAAAATATCTGTGGAATGGGGACAAAGCCAGACTTGTTGTCGTCTTTAACTTTATTCACTGCTATAGCCTACTAAAAAAAAACATCCTGTAGCCTTCACACATTCATGTTAATCCCTGTTAAAGAAGCCAAAGCTGTATCAGTTTTTTTAACCTATTTCAAAAATCAAAATACTTTCTAATGTCTTAAAACCTTCGACTAATACAGTCTTAGACATATCTCGCATACATAAGTAATATAGCGAAATAAATGTTTATACGTGTTTTTTTTCTACTCATTTTTTTTTACCGCCGACTCTGACATATTCCTTATGTGTAGGTTCAGTATCATTATCGTGTCGCAAATTAACCAGGCAATGAATCTACGAAACTGAGGTTAATTCTACTACAGGTTTGAAAGAAATTGTGTTTTCTTGTGGGAGAGTTTGGCACAGGGAAGTATCTGCCGCTAGTTTTGCTGCTATTGCTAACGGATATAATAAAATACGAAACTGTAGTAGAATTAAATTTATATAGGCTTGGCAAAGAGAGAAGTTATTAAATTTAAAATTAAAGTGAAAAACAAACCAATTTTGGCTTTCAAATTATCAACTTCATGTAACTTGAAAATTCAGGAAAGCTCTGTGATAAGTCAGTTTACACCTCTTATCGATACCAGCGCTCAAGCGGCAGAAATGTTCCCTGCGCAAAACTTTTGACATTGAGTTTTCTAATCTGTAGTAGAATTGACCTTAACGAAACCAAGCGAGCCGGTTATTTTCTGGCGATTCATTTAAATAATGCAATTAAGTTACCACAATGCTTACCTTTTACGATCAATTTATTCGCTTTAAATTCCACGTTTTAAAGTTAAAAAAAAACAACGAAATATATCTACAAATAAAAACCAATAATGGATTTAGGTTTATAAATTATAATACACATACTTTATTCGGCGCGTACTAAAACAATCCGCATTAAACCATACAGTACTATTTAATTGTAGTTTTTTTACTCTCCCATAGTGATAATTTTGAGGGTTAAGTGTTCCATTTTGGACACCGTCTCAAAATTATGCAAGTATGTTTGAGGTGTTCTTGGTAAGTTATCAGTTGCATATTGTTTGCGTACACTCACGTGCAAAACTTTAGTGTTGTAAATAAAATGGGTGGGCGGTAAGTTTAGTATAGAAAAGTACTGTTACTGTTCTCAAAATTCGAACCCATCGCTTTACGAGAATTTTGGTTCACCGATGACTCAGTGCATTTGTTTCACGCTCCAAAGTAGTACACGCACGCAAAATTAAAACCCAGTATCGAAATGTGTCTAGTTTAACAACGCACACTAGTGAATCAAACCTTATTTAGCAATGTTTGAAGAGAGAACGGTGTGTTTATCCTCCTCCTTAAAAAAACCTTATCATTCGTGATTTTTTAATGTGTTTGTATCTGTACCTCACAAGTACAGATACGACCAAAAATATCAAAAATATTGCCTGCGTTTGTATTCCCTTGTTACCAGTTGTAAGAGACTCGGTTTGACGTGGTGCCAGCGGAATCCTTCACCTGTACGGCCGCCCTGCGAGTTCCTGCACAGTCGGCATGCACCCGGGGTTTAGCTGATTCGGGAAGTTTACCCCGACCTGGAGGAGACGGGGTCTGCGTTTCTCGGTCTGATGGCGCCCGAGTGTTGACACTGGCTCTCCCTAAGTGCGCGGGGCAGGAGGGGTGGGGTCTGCGAAGGGTTAGTTTTCTCCAAGACGACTCCAGGAGTGCTTCGGTCAGCAGGTGGGGAAACGGGGGCAGCATCGTTACCGTCTACCCTCGTGTACCTCGAAGCAGTCACGGAGGAGAGGAAGGAGGAGTGCTTGGAAGGGAATAGGTTGCGGAGATCTTACTTATGTAAATGTTTGGCTTCCCTTTTAATCTTGCGCACAGTCGGCTCCGGTGGAGACGTGGGGGAGTGGGCGCTCTCTCGACGCCAAGCCGTCCTAGGTCGTATCAGAGGGTGGAGAAGGGGAATGTTTGAGAGAGGGGGTTCGACGTCGCAGAGTAGCCATGCCCATAGCGCAGCTGAGTGCTGGAGGCGTAATCCGCGGCACTGCAGGCGGAGATAACACTTTAACAAACGTCCCGGAGGCCGCCCGGCTACTTTTCCTTTGCTGCTGCGCGGAGAGGAATTGATGGGGGTTAGGACAGGACTCGCTTCCTTGCTGGCTCCTTCCAGCACGCCGTCTCGTAAAGTCGTGTCTGGGTTCGTTAACGCTGTGATGAGGCCGCAGGCGGACCGTTGCGACGTGCACATTACTTCAGTCCGTACAGTTTCTAGACACGGCATGAGTTGGGTGTGTAGCGTCGTGCCGGTCCCGAAAATAAATGTAGGGAAGTTGGTGTTGTTGGCGTCTTTCGCTCAACATCTTAAAAATATATGTACACTGGCAAATGTAAGGTGTAATCTCTGTAAATAAAATATCATTGAAAGAGTACTCCGCATTCTTCGATGTCGTGCTACAACGTCGGAAAAAAAGTGTGGCCTGCTTATAAAAGTAAGTTGGTAAGATAGTTATTTTCACTTAAGCACGCATCAAGATTTGAAAATAATATAAGAGGGGAAAATATTTTGTGGTCTGTACATCCCCACATATTGGAAAAATATCCATCATATTTAAGGTGTAAATTCGTCGGATATTACGCAAGATAAACATATACTTTAAATCCTATAAAATAAATAGTGAATCATTTCATGCTCGACAAATATTGTGCAGCAAAAATGTTGCAAATTGACGAAAACCAATTGTGGAGTGGAAAAACTAATGGAGCTAAGTGCCAAAAATATGTTTTCCCGTAAAAGGAAAAAAAAAAAAAAAAAAAAAAAAAAAAACGTTGCAAGAGCCTGTGGACATATGGGGACGGCGATCTTTAAGGCCTCAAAACATATGTCAGGAAAATTATTAAGAATTAATTTTTCAGCATTACATTGGCATCGACACCTAGTTAATTTTGATGTAAGAAATTCAATTTTGTCTTTTTTGGATTTTTCTCGGGATCTCCCGTTTCCCTCGCCCCTTTATTCCGGTGCTGCTTCATACTCACATCATATAACCCCTCACCAGCACTATGGACCTAGATGTTAAGTGCTGAAAAAATCTCTTCGCGCGCTCATTTGTCGTCGACATTAATAGAAACCGCTCTTAATAATAACATTATTGGACTTAAGATGAACTGTGAAAAAGATTAGCCGGGGAAAATACCTCGTAGCCAAACACGGATCACGAGCGCCTGCAGACGTAAGTGACCTGAATTAGTCGCGCGCCACATTTCGTATCGCGACAGGAATCTCGGTATTCGTAAAATTTACGACACGGCTTTGTCGGCTGACTCCCGCTGACAGACGAGGATATTTGCAAAATCCGCAAAGCTTGGGTGTCATGAGGCCGTAACTCTTGGTAGGTTGAAAAACTGTGGCCAGGAGAGTAACGATCGAGAAACAAAGAACAACATAAAAAAAATACGTCAAAATTTTACGCACGTGACAGTATTCGCTAATTTGTTGATATGTTTGTTTTTTCAACACTGTTTAATTGTTTCAGCACCTGTCTAAAGGGACGGATCTATCGGAGGGTGGGGGGAGGGAATGAAATATAAATAATTGTAAAAACGATACAATATCTACCAATATTTAGACTTTTACTAGTTTTGTGTTTTTATTAACCTTAAATATCATGTAATGTTATAAATTGAATGCACACTTAGAACATTGATGATCTCTAGTAGGTACAGGTTTTGTGTATTTCTATTAAAATTTTATACTGTTATTTACGCGAGCGTAAAACAACGTTATTACTCTTGGGTTGATTGGACTGATGGAAAAAAAAGGGGAGGGGGAGCAAATCACAATGCTTGCCCCGTGCGAAGGAAACCCTAGATCCGTCCCTGACTGTCGATTTCGTTTTCGGAGTGTTGCAAGGATATGAGTTGGAGGAAATAGCACTGTGCGCATTATTTGCTTTTAACATATATATGTGTTATTGTGGCAAGAGTTTATGGGTACGTAATTTATTAAGCTCTGAAATAACATATAATTAGAAAGGTCTAACCCTCGGGAACAATATGTTAGAGAAGCGGAAACAAAGTAGAAGATGCAAGAGGAAGACACGTACATCAGTGTTTTCAAACCCGTGAGCAAGTATTATCTCATATTGTATGTTACATACTATTAAAACTGTGTGGGAAATTAATACATTGCAACAGACAATTCCCTTATTACATTAGATTTTAATTCACGACGATAGTCCATTTTTACTTTGAAGTAGCGAACAAAATTAACTGTAGCAAAGGCAAGCAAGTAAAAAAAATCAAACGAAGGGAAGTTTTGTTTAAATAAAAATATATGTACGTAATTTATAAGAAGGCAAATTATTTATTTTCTCAGCGAGGAGTAACGTGTATTTACCGGCGCGACGTCTCTCTGGAAGACTTCTCGGGTCACCAACCAATACAAGGAAAGTCCAGAACCAGAATTTAAATGATTCTTTGTTCGTTTCAAGAAGATAGTTCATTACATAACAGACCACAAAATATGTTTAGTTCGTAAACTGACCGAAATGCTACACAGCAAATGTTTTTTTCTTTCATTTAGAAGCGTCGTTTGTTGCCCACGCATTTTATTGCTATAGAATAGGTCTGATCTCTGTGTGACATCAGGTACGAAATTGCGAAATAAAGTTAGCGCGCGGTTTTCGACTGCTTCGACACACGACGCCCCTTATTCACTTAAAAACGCGCTCGAACGCTGGGAATTCTTGTCGGCTATATTTATTTACCGTGCACTCCCAGAGTTTTTCATGAACTCGCCGAAACGAATCGGGATCAGGGATCTGACAATGTATCTTGTTTACGGTTTTTGCGACAACGTAGTCGGAATTAGGAGAGCTGGGAGGGGGAAAAAACTGCCACGGTCGCAATGCGAAACGAATCCTCGGGTGCTCGCCAATAAAAATATCCGACCAGCCTTTTGCCCTCCCCCCAACCCCTTCACAATATCTGTTTTAAATTCTCGCGCCGAACAATTGGCGAGGCTGGTTTGTAAGCGGGTAGGATTGGGGAAGGGGAGGGGGACTTATAGGATTCATGGCAGCAGCTTGTATCGCCCTGTGTGGGCGGTCGTAGTCGAGTTGACAAATGAACGCGCATTGTTCAATTGCAAATCTTCCGGCGGTGGGGAGTTGGGGACTAGCGCTGTGGATAAAAACCGAGCCCCGTGTAGTGGATTGCAGTGTTCACAGGGGAAGGTCAGCGCCGTGTAGTGGACTGTAGTGTTCACAGGGGAAGGTCA
>PNEQ01036323.1:0-17010 GCA_003012365.1 Medauroidea extradentata | reverse complement strand
CGGGGTGCTGCACAGCACATGGTGAGCCATCACCACTTCGGACTGATAAGGTTGTACATTGTCATTGTTAGAAATACTGTTTATTGGATATATGACTGAATTTTATTGTGATTTATAGTGTTTAGTTAATTGATGGTAGACTTTTCTTGTGCTTTAATTGTCAAAGTTAATTAACGTGTCTGTGACACAGGAGTAATTGCGTGCATAACTAATTGTGTTGTGAGAGTTCTAGTTGATTACTGTTTTGTGTATTTCGTAGCTGTGTGAGCTATTAAATCCAGTACTTAATTTAACTCTTTTATTTGTAATTATAAGACCTCTATCCCAAAGAACTCATGGGAATTGCCCACATATAAAGTTTATGTCTCAAACTTGTAACAATACCTTCCAAATTCCCAATTCAAACAAATGACCATCGCAAGGGCGTAAGGATGCTTGCCTCGCATCCTTGAACCAAGAATGTGTGGAAGGGTGCATCTTGAATCCTCGGTAGAATTCGGACACAAATAAAAAATGGCCGCATCCTTCATGATGCACTTTTCAAGGATGCGAGGGTGCGAAGGATCCTTCAAGGCACTATTCGGAAACAGCCATTGTTTATGAAATAATTTCACTGACAAAACGTCTCATATTCCTTCGAAAAGCTACTGGAAAATCACGTTGCACTTGTAAAAAATACTCTGCGTGAAATATTTACTTTTTTTTGGGATGTAGGTAGGGTTGCCACAGCAGTGTAACCCAAAAAGAGGACACATACTTGTTCAAAGCATTAAAAAAGACGACACTTAAATTTTTTTTATGTAAATGTATCAATTATTTACTTTATTATCTGGTAGTTTAGTAGAGTAAATGCTAAAAAAGCAAACATAATTTATATAAATAAACTCCAAGTATGTTAGCACTACAAAATAAAACAGATTGAAATAGTCTTCAACATAGGCTGACAGTTGCACTTTCTGAGAACCATCGACAACTGTAAACATATGTATAACAAATGAACAACGTAATAATTTCCAAAGCAAAGAAGTTGCACATAAGCGCGAGGCATGTCGGTTCCGTTCCTAATCATTTTGTGGCACAGAGACAATATAAAAAGAACGTTTTGGCTCTCTGTTCTTGAAAAATAGGACATTTGGCCCATTTTTGTAAAACCCGGCCGGACAGTTTACGAGGCGTTGAAAAGAGGACATATCCGGGTAAAAGAGGACGTCTGGTAACCCTAGATGTAGGGTGGTAAAACTTACCGTTTTGAGCTAAACATTCTTCAAGATGTCTGTAAAATTCTCCCGCCTCTTAGAGATCCAAAACCATGCATTTATAAATTACCGTATTTGCCGACGTATAAGATTACTTTTGTTTTACAAGTGCCACTGTATTAACACGTAACATCTGTCAAATAATTAAATGTAGGGTCTTTGGTGAATAAAAATTAATAGATAATTGGACCCGAACATTTAAAAAGAATTCTTTTTATCCATGTAGTACAGTGAAACTACTTTCATGAAACATAACACCAAAATTTTAAGTGGACCAAAGTTATGGTACCAAGGTAAAGAAAATACCTGTTTACGGTACTCAATAGACATATTTTGGTGTGTGTTAGGATTTAAAATGCATTTATTGAAAATTGATATCTTACAACCCTACAATAGATAACCCTGCAATAAATGCCTTGTTACAAGTAACAGACCAGTCCCAACGATGACCCTTTTGCAAAAGTTGATGTAGGGCAGGGTGACCAGCAAATGTGGTATTTCAATTTACAGTACATTTCCCACAATCCCTGAGAAAGTCCAATACAATGCTTTAAACGTGGATTATGTTAACTTGTACAATCGAAGCAGACTCACGATAACCATACAATTTTTATGTTAATTTGTCAAGTACAGTCCTTTCCAAAAAGACTCAGAAACATAGAGCCTATGTACTTAATTACACTTTTGTGACGTAAATAATTAATAGAGTCAAAGTATTTTTGTTGATTACATTTGAATTATTTCGTCAATTTGGATTAGATGATTTTGATAACATTTTTGCTATTTATCCTGTGTGTTCATCATAAATTTCACCTAATTTTTTCCTGCCAGCAAAAATTTTTATTGGTCGCAAAGGTGTGTAAAATATATTACTTTAGTCCACTGTTTATTTAAAATACTTTCCTTAACATGCATCTGTAAATTGACTGGATTGTTATTTGTTTATTTATTCATTTGTTTCTCATTCCATCCATGTTTGTTGCATTTGATGGCTCAGTCCATGTGAACAACACACAAATGCATATGAAAAGAAGTGTGGGAAGACATTTATAAAACATGAGGGAACAGCACAATGTAATACTGTATTTACCTACTATTATTATTACAGTCTTAAATCAGACACATTTCTTAACAAACATGTACTATAAAATTTAACAGTTAAGTAGGTTATATAAACCTCCAGACGTTTTACCTGGTCCAATAACCTTAAAACTGTGAGCTAAATTTATTTACACCACATTTTAAGAAACACACTATACCACGGTCATAGAAGAACAGGTCTGGACACTCGCCTGGAAACTTTACACCCTTGTTGTTCATCAAGTTCACGACAATGCTATAGGTTTTTGGCGCTGCTGTTAGGGCAGTCGGCTCAAACTCCGCCCACTTCCTCCCCACTAAGATAAACAATTTATCAAAACATATTTTTTATCAATTTATGAAATACTTCCTTCGTTCACAAATTTAAGAAACGCTCCAGCAATCTTTATTTACTTTATAAATTTAACAATGGAAAAAAGTGGACGGAGTTTGAGTCCGACCGCCCGGATTACAGCGCTAAAGAGTACGACATTCTCGGTAACTTGACGAACTACAACCAAACAACAAGGGGGTCAAGCAAAATACATTGTTAGATAGGCGAGTGTCCAGACCTGTTCTTCTACGACCCTGCACTACATGTATAAATAGTTTTCAGTACAAGAAACAAGTGCTAAAGGATAAACATTACAATTTTTTAATTATACCCGTAATACAGTGAATAGTCATTTGTATTTCGCACCTATGATCCCTATTTTTACGCACAACAGTTGTATCGTTATTTTCACTATTTTTTTCCTGCCGATAAAATTAGTGATGTATTATGCTAATCATTCCTGGTTTTTCACACGATGCACGACTCTGAAGCTACAGCCGTGCTCTGAAGCATGATGATGATCTATGCCGTTTCCGGAGACATCAATTCAATCAAATGTTACACCACAACTTCATCGGAATCGCAACAGTTCTCGTACTTAATCCTTGCTGTTGCATAAATATGTTCAATTTTTATTTAATTACAATGTTAAACAACATGAAAAATTACCAGGTATCATGTAAAAACATGATATATAAACACATTCAATAAATCTAAACATAAGCCGGCCATTTTCTAGTCTACTTTGATAAACTCGAATCTACCTTTTTCTCTCAAAAATTTACTCTGTTGTTTCATTTGCAGTTGATTTTGGAATCAATGACTTTATTTTTATCACAGCACGTGTTAAAAATTGAACACTTGTTTTTAAATTTCACACAGAATGATGGGACTTCGCGATTTAAAAAAAAAAAACTGAAAAATGCATGAATTTGGGTGTTACGATAAACAATTGTCTCTAGAAATAACTAAAATTGCAGATGTTAAAGAGATGGCAAAGAAATTCCCACAGAAAAGAACAATTTTAAGTACATTTCCAGCACTTTCTTAACCAAGAAAAAATCACGTACAATTCCCGTACTTCCAGCAATTTCCCGATCGCTGGATACCCTGGAGGGGTACTAGACACAAGAGATTAGGCAGAAAACGTGAGTAATAGTTTACCAACCCTAACCATGCTCTCACCTTCTTCACGTCTGTTGGAAGTGGGTATCTAACACTGCCCTAACCTTTTCAGTGCAAGTATTCAACCCATCATGGTCAACAACACGTCCCAAAACTGCACAGATTTCTGGAAAAACTTGCACTTTCCTTTGTTAACTAGTTTAAACACACAATCACTTAAGACGTTTTAAGAGCTTGTGAAGATTATCTCAGCATTGCTGCTCTGACTGCCCAGTTATCCTAATGTCGTCCTGAAAGAAGACTACACACCATCTAAGCCTTGAACAATCTGGTCAACGGTTCTTCGAAATATGGCCAGACATGATGTTACCCCAAAGGGAAGTTGCGAATACCAAGAGGCACTTGCGAGTGTTAATGGTGCACATCTTTTGGGATTCATCTTCTTACTGTAGTTGCTGAAAGACATTAGACAAGTACCAGATGAGAAGTGAACCCCACCTTGCAACCTTGAAAATAATTCATCTACTCAAGGGAAAGGATAGTGTTTCATAATTAAATGCGGATTTACAGTTATCTTGAAATCACCAAAAATTCTTACCGTAATTACCATCTCTCTTTGCCACAGGGACAATAGGAGTCTCCCAATTGCTGAAGTCTACTGGGTAAAACACACCTAACCTCACCAATCTATCCAGTTCAACATCAACCTTGCTCCTTGATGCATGCTGACAGCATCCTGTGCTGTGAAGCCACTGCCTCGTCCTGCCTGTTCCGTATTCCTACCCCTCCTTACGTTAATCCCGTGAACCCTAGTTACTCCTGCACCTGTCAGTGCACTCTACGTTGATGTCAAGTATACTTTAAATAAATAAAACCTTCCCTAGATAACATTTTGCTCCCCAATTTAAGGGCAAAGAGTATTTGCATATAATTTTCTACTATACGTCCTGCCGCCTGTAAGAACGCCACCCACAGCACATAGGAAGATGGTAGGAGAGGGAGGAACCACCCCTCCCATCATGGCCATTTTCATTACGTGCGTGGCCGGCTAATCATCGCAGACCACCCCGAAGAAGGCATAAAAGAAAAAGCACGAGCCACCGAAATCAGTCGCAGCCTACCTGCCCTCAAGTCGCAATCCACTGGCCAGTCAGTTAACGATTCAGGTGCAACTCATACCAGTAGCAGTTCACCTGCAACTCCAGTGCTCAGACAACAGCAAATGTTATTGCTTAATGTTCAGAACCTGCTGCGGTAGATTTTTCAACCCCACCGTACCTCCAGCTACAACTCCAGATTAGGAAGCCAGTGATTGCAGGACCTCTTCCAGAAGCGCCCCTCACGTCCGTGAGCACCATGCCAACCACAAGCCAGTTCCTGAGATGTCAATACCCGCACCTATGACTCTCCCCACAGGAACTAGTGCTCTTATTTCCTATATGCTTCAGACTATTTATGCATAGGGTGCTTTCCTATCGCTGGCTTACGCCAATAAACTACGGTCAATCCTGTACCATGCTCTTTCCATTGCTGTTACCTATCATTCTCATTGTTGGCTAACCCGTTCAGCCTAGACACTTCTTAAGGCTCCTTTGGCCTAGCATCCTCTCTGATCACCCCGGGAGTTTGGTTTTCAGTCCGCCTTAAGTATTTCAATGTCTGTCAGGAGGCGTAAGCAGCGCGCCTCCCAGGCTTTTCAGTATGTAAAGAGGTCTAAGAGGGAGCAATAAGACAAATTTATACATTTGGTTCAACGAACAGGGATCCTTACACTCTTGAAACAACTTATTCGTAGCGTATGTATTCGGGAAGGTGGAAACCCAACAAAATCACCTTAATTAAGCCATAGAATAAATAGGTAACATAAACAATAAATAGTTATTCCCGTTCAAATGTTACGGTACATTAAAATAATCACGAAATATAATTTCTAAGACTCAAAACACACTGGACGTTCGGCTTCGTTGTGACAAACCAAAACAATCTTCCTGTTTGTCTTCAGTCACCGTTGGTTGCATTGATATGTTGATATTATAGAAATAGTAATGTTATTTTAAGTAAAAATTGCAATATATCACAGTTTATAAATACATAAATACGATTACCACGTGCAAACACGATCTTCACTGCCAAAGATGTAGTGTTTGTTAGGCAGCGGCCGCGTACGAAGTGTCTATAGGCGAGGTAACCCGGGTGGTTAAATGTTTACCCGCGTCATTATTTAAATACTGCCGTTATTGACGACGTGACCTACTCAAATACATATCGCAGTTTTTCATAATTTGAACTCTGCAAGAGTAATATAGTTTACCAATGCATTCTGTTGTTGGTTCTAATTTAAGTAGAGACTGAAAGTTATGCTTTCAATATGTAAATATTTAAAATAGAAAATTAATTATTAGTTGTAATATTGCTATAACATTTTGGTGGAACCTGGCTCAGTCATAATTGAAGAGCCTCGTTTATCCCTGTACTAGGAATGGCTCTGCGTGTCCCGGGGACAGGTGTCTGCCAGCCGAGGTACGCCAAGGTCACAGCCACAGTCACCACTACGGCAACACTGCGCTCCACAATAGCTCGTAGACTGACACTTCTTATTGCCCTCTGGCTCCTGTATCAGGACTTCTCATATTCCGTACTCGTACACTGCCTGGCGGCTACGGTTCACAACCGTGACATTCAAGCAGCCCCTTAAATTTAAATAAAAAAACAAAATTACTTTATAAAGATTTAACCAAGATGGGGAAGTGGCTTAACACTTCACAGCCTATATAACCACTAGTTGTATAACAAAATTTTACTTGGTTTTAAAATTTACAAATTTCATGATTCACCTAAACAGAGCAAGCCTTAGGGCACTTACACATTGGCGAGCCTCCTGGCAGTACTCTTTCAAGTTTATACGCTGTCCGAAGTGAAATACGAGCACCGTACGAACCACTCGCAACGATCCAAAGGAAGTCTGTTTTTTTTACGAACATAAAGGAATTCGCAGCACTAGTATGGATGCACTCGCTGCAAGTTAGTGTGTTAAAATAGATAGTGCTCCCAAAACCTTCCATGCTATCAGAAAACTACCATCTGCTCATTGTAGGATCCTTGTTGGTTTGGCTGTACAGTGAATCGCTGGAGGTTTGTTGAAACTAATTTTAACTCTTAACGTGTTGTGAGCGGCTCACGAGTGATTTGCAAACCGCTCAGCTTGCAAGTTGTGTCGCTGTTTATATTTTGGACCTGCATTCACCCCCTAGAATGAAGCATTAAGAGTGCTGCCTAGCATACGCTTCAAATGTGTCACAGTGTGTACGTAAACAGGTACTTCACGAAACTATTCCACACGTGCCCACTGTGCGAATGTACGAAAAGAAAACATACTTTGGACAACTTTAGAATATCATTATTAAGACACCAAGTTCATTAAAAACACTGTTTCTAATGCCTACAACACAGCTGAATTTTGCTACCGAATTTCCACCAATACAATTATGTGGTCACCGTTTTAAGTCACATAGTAAAACTGGATCAGCGGGATTATTACACTCCAGTTCAGCTCTTGGCTCGTTGTGACGATGCGACATTCAATGCAGGCTTCAAGGTCGTTCTCTCAGCAATGTAGCTTTACAGGCACTAACGTCAATGTAGGTGGAGCCCTTACTATTGCAATCTAAACATGCATCAGAAAAACCTGCATCCTACACTGAACTAGCATAGGAACCTAAGATAACCGCGTGCATTAGACTGGTAACATTTGTTAACAAATAAGTACTTGTATTCATAAATGAATGGAACAACATCAGATATCTACTGGCCAAATTTCTGCAACTGTCGTTCATTGGGACACGAGGCAAGTGTAGTTTATATTCATATTCTTATTACAATGTCTTATACTGAATGAGCGTACGTGAGCAACATGTTCCATACCAAATACGGTCAGTCTGCTGTTTACGACATGTGGTTATGCAAGTTGAATGCTATTGTGGAAATGTTGTAATAATCTGACGGTTTACATTTGCATCGTACAAAACAGTTAATAAGAATAAAAATTTAAATTCCTTGTAATTACAACAATATGTGAGCGATTTATGTATGTATATTTACTACTTGGTCGAAAAAGAAGACAAGTTGTCCCCTGAATGTTGTGTTTGCAACGTGGCAATGACGCGTTACAGTTCACGGTGAATAAACAATACATACTCATCATTGAGACTCAAATTATTCTACTCTACAGTGTGCACCACAAGCAGTCGATATTGCACATGCTTTCTAGAACTGTCGGAATTTTCCCAATAGAGATTGACCGCAATGAAATATTAAATTTACATTTTAAAATTAGTAGGTATTGTAATGACGTACAGAAAAATACTACAACTTGTATTTTCTTGGCTTTAAAAAATGTTAGATAAAATACTTAAAGTTGTTTATTTGCATCCTTTAAACTCCTCAATCCTAAGTTTGTTTTGGATGGTAGGTAGGTTTGCTTATATGAGTTAAGTTAGTTCAATTACCTAAATATGCTGTGCACCATATCTGGGGAGAAGTTTTGTTAGATTGGGAAAGTAAGTTGTTCAAAAAGTGTTGAAGGTAAGGTTTGCTTGCGAGATCACTTCATGTCAAATCAACTAATTTCCAGAAGTATTCACAGTGAGTTTCTCTAATATTATTTTTTTCCTTCATAATTTTACTTGTAGTATTAAGTATTGATTACCAACATGTCAGAGAGATTAGTTGAATATTTGCTGAAACATTAATTTTTTATTGAACACTGAAAACAGAAAAACATTGATTCAAAAAGCCATTTTCAAACCTTTATTTTGTAGAAACTAATCACTACACAGTCTTGATAATAACATTTAAGTTTTTTTACTAGGGAATCCAGACTTGCCCTACAAATAATGCTGGGCCCAACCACTTTTGTGTAATAATTCTATAAAGTGGGCAGACAAAATGGTGTATGTTTGAAATGTGTAAAATCCATTATTATTTTGCACATGTAAGAAAGTTTTATTTCCTTGCTTTACATTTTTTTTAATGTAGACACTAAAACTAATAAACAAAAATATAAATATGCAATACATATGTTAGAAGTGCAGTTTATTTTCCTTCAAACTCCCTATTTTGCTTAAAACTGCTGAAATTGGCTGTTTTGCAGAACTTGGTAAAAATGGACACATGATATTGCTTCCAAATATTTTTTACGTAATCCCTACTTTATTGTGTTAATTATACTGGAAAATCATCTGTTATCGATAAGTGCAAATTAGTTACAGAATATTTTCTAAGTGCATGTTTTAGGATATTAGAAAACATATTTCTCTTAACAGCTATACTGAAGCCCTAATTTCTAAGAAACTTATATTTTTCAGTAACAATAACTATATTTCGTGTAGTGTGTATGTTTGGGATTCCAATTTGTTGTGCAAATACTGCTGAGCTTGATCAATTTTTTACTATACTTTTTACAAATATGTTAATATTTAAGCACCTGTCGGAAGTTTGGCAAATTTTAGTAATTAGTTTTTTTTTCTACACATTTTCTAAAATACATAATAATATAGGAAAATATAAGCATGTAACAACAATGTTAATAACTTTTTTCTTAAAGTTCTAGTTTAGTATAAGTCCTGCAAAATTGACTGGTTTGAGCAAATAATAAATAAAATTTGAAAAAACATACATCACAAAAGTATTTTCTGTAAGCTAACTATAGTTACAAAGGCCCTAAAATTTATTAAAAGATCAATATGTTATTAACACAAAAATTTTATAACTGTAAAATGTTACACAAACTTTAGAAATATTCCATGTCATATCAGTAAGCGTGTTTCTACCTGCCTTCCTGCGACTGTTGTAGGGGCAGGTATTGTCATCACAACATGATTGTTACTTGGTGGCCATGAGGAAACTATTGAAGGACCTGCTGATCTCACACCGTGCTCTGGATTATACTGAACAACATAACCAAGCTACATGTGTGTTCATAAGCAACTGCAACACAACTCCCCGGCCACACACTGTCACATTCAACATCTGCAGCTCCTTCAATAGTGTCTACACTCACCACTGCTTCGTAGCAGTAGTTTGGACTAGACAACCTACTGTTGTCGAGTTTACTACGACTGACTGGTGAAAAGAAGAGGTGGCTTCTTGTTCCTGCAACACTCTCACATTGTCCCAGTTCATGTCCTCGTAACTTCTTCCTCTGACACAATAATTGTTCAATTCCTTTGAAGTTATACCGAACCGACACAAACAACAGATAGGGGAGAAAATGTAGCCATCCATTGATCGCTGCAGAATAGCTTAACAGTGCCTCCAATGCCACGACATATGGTTTTGCCATGGCTTGTGGCAAAATAATTCCATTCTGCATGTAGTCGTAAATCTTGATAATGCACGCAAAGGTTTTTTAAGTTTTTGCAGTTCATGTACTGGCTGGCTGTCCCATCACTAAAATATTTGACATGTGTTACATTAGAAAGCTTTCTCTTGATGAAGTTTATAACACAATTAAGGAGAGCATAAACAGCAACACTGTCATGGCCGAAGTGATCACTAATTATGCACATACATATAACATTTATAACTTTCTCCACTTCACTATGGAAATATAAGATATTGCTATTGTATGAAGCGTTATATGGCAGTGATCCCAATTATCAACCTGAACAGCATCCTGTAAAACAATATTATAGTTTTCTGAGAAATCAAGACTGGTTAATTATATTTCTCAAATTTCAAATGTTTGATGAGCTTTGCACTTCCTGGCCACTTCTGCTTACTTAAACTTTCTTCTGCCGTAAGAAGGTCATTTCTTTCACTGATGTATCCGGGTGGTTTGAGTACAGTTTCATTAAGCTCCTCACCAAAATGTTCTTGTCACTCGTGTTGAAGTTCTCAATACTGCCAGAGATAACTTCTGGACTATTTACATTTAGGCTACATCTGGAACATAACTTCTGTCCAGGATTCATGTTTTCGCCTGTTTTCAACTTCATTTTTTGAACTGTAGAAATATCTGCTTATCGTAAACTACACTCCCACACTTCTTATGTATTCTAAATGGATCATAACATATTCTTTGCAAAAAAATGTAATTCACACAAAATACTTGACAATGAAGAAAACAGACCTTTGTGGCATAGGATATTACAACAAAATAGTTGACATCTTGTATTCCATACCTCCAAAGCTAAAGATATTTTTTTATAATTATGGCAGGTTGTTTATAACATTGAAACCACAATGTTTAGAATAACCAGTTTTGTAACAAGCATCATCTTGCAAATAATTCGCTATACTGCAAACATCCAAAGTTGCTGCACTATATGAACACACTGCCATTGCACTAGAATACTACTAAGTCAGGAAAACTGCACCTGTACAGTTTAAATGCAGCATCACACTGACTTGATGTGAAGGTGGTCTGCTAGCCTTTCTGGGCGCGTTGATACAAGAGTGGATGTGTCATGAGTTTTGACTGCAGGGTCCAAGTAATCAAAATGAAATAGTTGAAGCAGCAGCAAAGAATAAAGACAGACACTATCCAAACTAGTGGCGTCTTGTCAGGGCAAGCAAGGCAAGCAGTGCTTGCCCAGGCAGCTTCCTGACAATTCTCTGATTATAATAAATATTTACTGGCAACTTTGTCTCTACTAGAAGCTAACTATGACTAGTGCAAATAAGTGTATCTTTTACAAATTCCGCTTGGATTACAATACTGTCAATTGGAAGAAAAGAACTCGTGAACAACAAAAGCAAGCGGTTTAAAAGCGCTTCCAATAACGCTTCTGGGCGGTAGAGTTGTCGCAATAGTATCGGGTGAATGAAGGGGTTGGAGGGGTGGCCGGGTGGAAGGGACATGAGAGGGGATTGGCTACGTGACGCTGTGTTAGAAGCTATGATTGCAGTGCTTTCTCTCCGAAGTGATACGAATATAGCTGAACCTAGCAGAATTGCCACTTTAGTGGTTTTGTTACCAGTTACTGTGATTTTAGATAATGTACTACTGGTCAAGTTTTGTAACTTAGAAGTTGATTAACAGGGAGGTGAAGACTGTTTAACATTTTCTTTTCTATCGATAAGATAGGTCTCCGTTGATTATTCCAGTGCCATTAGTGGTTTTCTATAAACTTCAGTTGGCAACACTGGTCATCAACAATTGGTTTTACAAGTTATGAATCCAATATGTTGGCAAGTTCCCGCGCTGCACAGTAATACTGCCAAGTGAATATTATAGTTTTTATTTAATTTGGTTACTGTGCGCTGAACTAGAGATATAAACTAGGGACATAATGGTCTTGCGAGACTAAAATCCAAGAAACATAAAATGAATTAAACCAAAACATGGATGCAAGTGTTGTGTGTGTGGATTACATGCTAAACCTTTTTCCAGCAGTGTTTTTACTTTTCAGCAAAACTGTGACCTCATCAGAGAAGGTAGGCCGACACATGAAATTTATGTAGTCCAATATGTTTGTAATCTTTTTTTAAAATTTCTCTTTATTCAAATTTCTTGTAAATGTTGCAGAAATAATTTTGATAATGGTGTTTTGTGCTCAGTTCTCATAAACATATCTGAACTATCCTTGTGAGATTGATTGTAGACTGTAATTTTTTGTAGGGTACATTTACAATGAAACATTTTGGAAACCCAGTTTCCAAAAGAAGCCTTAGTAATACGACAACTAACTTGGAAGGTTATGCAATTTTGCAAGTTAGTATTACTAGGCTTTATTGGCAACTGGGATTCCAAAGCTTTTCTTTGTAAAAATACAAAAATCAATCAACAGTGTTGATGGCAGGATATTAAACTAAGGCTCCATGAGAGTGATGATTATAATAATGTGCATGCTGTAACTCTACAGTAAATGGCCTCCAACATCGGCCACATCACCAGCCGTGATTTCCCAACGTGTAGGGGCGTCTTATCAGGTTTTTCTTGGGGAGGGGGGGTGGGGGGAAGAGGCAAGAATTTTTTTTGGCGACAGTGACCTTGTTGCATCTTTTTTTATTAATTAAGCATGTATAAAGTAAAAACTTTAATAATAAAACTTCGGTTTTATGGGCTTACGTTATTATTATGTAAATAACAAAACACACAAAAAATGTATACACACATATCCTTCTATATCTAGGGGGGACAAATGCCAGCCCCCTAAATGACGCTCCTGCCAACACTGCAGTCTGTAGATAGTAACATGACAATCTGACCCATCCCCTGGTTGGTTTCTTGTTATTATTAAGGTATCACGTATCCCGTCATAGTGTCTTCATGCATCCTGATAAAGAATTTTTGACGCAATGCCTGAAACATTAAAAGCTGCCATACAAGCAGTTACGATTTCCATTACGCCAGTTGCTAAACTGGCTGCCACGCTTGTTGCCAAGGAATATGATCTTTTATCTGTTTGATTATTTCTCTCTTCCATTAAAATATTCCGAGTTTCAAGCCCTCCCCCCTCTTTCGCTTTTTAAACGCTAAAATCCTGGTAGTCGCAAATATGATCAGTAGCTTGCCTTTCAAATTAGGTCACGCATCGCCACTGATCCAAAGGTCAATAACATTCAAGTGAAATAACTAGTTGATAACAATTCAAACTGTGGCAGGAAGCAAACTCAGAAGTAACAGTGTGTGAAGTTATCAGCAGAGTGCTTGCCTTGTTGCCAGGATATATCACACAGCAAGCATAGCTTTACTGTGCAGTATTGAGAGTATGTGTATCCAGTTTGGAGAGCGAGTGCAACAGACAATGATATTCTATTTATATACCACTACCAAGCAAGGTGGTGCAGTAATTAGTATGTTGGAATCACTTTCGGGAGGATGCAGGTCCAATTACTGGCTACAATACCCTGATATTGGTTTTCAATGGTTTCCCTAAATCACTCATTTCATTCAATCGTCCATTTGCATGTTTCAGTCTCTAATGACCGTAGCTGTCGACGAGATATGCAGCTTCATAAAAAAAATAATATTCTGTTCAGCAATTTTACTGAAATATTGTTAGCTACTCTGGTACATAACATAGGAACACTTTTAAATGCAGAATCACATACTCTTGAGGTAATCTGCCTTTCCTTGGTACGATAAGAACAGAATGGCTATATAGCAAGTAATCACAGTAGGATGCAAGTCACCAAAAATATGTTGTCAGAGATAACAGAGGAAAATTATCAGATAATTAGACACTACTTAAGATCCTAAAACATACACTTAGAAAATATTCTGTAACTATTTTGTGTTCTCAATAACAAGATGTCCTTCCAGTATACTTTACACAACAAAGTAGGGTCAGGATCTCGTAAAAAATATTTAGAAATGATAACATGTGTCAGTTCTACAAAAAAAAAAGCAAACTTTAGCAGATTTAAGCAAAATTAGGAGTTTAAAGAAAAAATTAACTGTATTTTTAACATAGCCTAGGTATGTATTGCACATTTATATTTTTATTAATTAGTACTAGTGTCTATATTTAATAAAAATTAATAAAGCAAGCAAATAAAACTTTCTCTTATATGTGCAAAAAACATATTAACACACTCCTTTTTGACTTCCAGGCAAATATCAAGTTTAGCTACTCATCACGTACCTGCTAAACTATTGAATTTTAGACATATAGCCTAGTTTACTGATGAAAAATGTTTCTAGTGACAACTTTACGTAGTTCTGCATAAAAAAAATTTTTGTTAGGTCGTTAGGTTAGTTTACATTAGTTTAAGTTAGTTCAGGTTAGTTTAAGTTAGATTTCGTTAGTTTTAAGGTTAGGTTAAATTAGGTCTCCTAACTACCTAACCTAACCTAAACTGATGTAGACTAACCTAAATTAAACTAGAAAACCTAAACTAACAAAAACATTATTTTATGTAGGACTACTTAGAACATTACTAGAAACATTTCTCATTAAAGAACTATGTGTCTAAAATCAATGTAGTTTGGCCGGTATGCGATGAGTAGCTAAACTTGATATTTACAGACTTCCGCAACCACCTGTTTCAATTCTGTGCCTGGCTTCACTGTTGCCTCAATTTGGAAATATTCTCCGAGTGGCAATTCTCACAACTTTGATAAGCCACGACCATGGCTATTTGCATAAATTCTAATTCTATTTTTACCATCACAAACATCACACCCTGCTATGACATCTCTAGACCTACTTAACTCCACTGTAGTTAATTCACTATGCACATTAAGCCTAGTCGTTTCACTATAACCTTGCCTCATTAACAGGATTTCTTGTTCTAACTTTTTATATCATTTTGT
Source organism: Medauroidea extradentata (assembly GCA_003012365.1). NCBI lineage: Eukaryota > Metazoa > Arthropoda > Insecta > Phasmatodea > Phasmatidae > Medauroidea > Medauroidea extradentata. Next base: position 1,955 of record PNEQ01036323.1, on the reverse strand, counting down.
AAAATCACTATTACCTCTTTGAGCGATGTAAGGCAGTCCCAATACCTGTTTATCAAGACTATTACTTAAATCACTTATATCTCGTTTTAGTTTGGGAAAGTCCAGTAGCTCTCCCTATAGACATAACTGACAAATCCATCCTATACTTTCGTCCGGTAAGCTGTCTTCTACGACGTCTGCACATTCAAAGTGACTCCACCTATCACACGAGTCACAAAGCATACCAATGTAAACGAACTTGACCAAATCTAACCTCACCAATGCAACCTAACTTAACCAAAACTAACATAGGCCTACGAAAAGCGAAAAATTTCTAAGATAGAAAAGTACAATTTTCTTAAGTACTACTACTTCTCACATCTATAGAAACATTTTCCATTAATAAACTATACGCCTACTTCTAAAATCAATAGTTTAATTAACTATACGCCTACATCTAAAATCAATCGTTTTGCCGGTTAACGACGAGTAGTGATACTATTGACATTTACCAAAACATCAATACCAAAATAAACTTTATGAACGTACCAACATAATCAAAGTTTTCCAGGCAAAAAATTCTTAACACTATTACCAACATGCACATACAAGCCCAGCTCAACATTTCATGTTCATGACAACATTCATACGACGTACCAGAATTTCTGCACGTTCAATAACGAAGAAATATAATTTAAAACATTCTCCCCACCAAACAGCACCAGCGTCCAGCAGTAACACTTCAGAATATCACAAATAAGCAAGCATACAAAACTTAAGTAACAGAAAAAACTATGGTAAAGAAGTAACTAGGCAGAATTCGAACACACGCCACAGGAGTACACAGTAATTGAAACATTAACATTTACCCACCTTCTACAGTCCTTATATCGTTGCCTTCGAATTCCAGTACCAAGGCCCAATGATGAAATTCAGTGGCATTGGGGAAAGGCGATAAGCGGCTGGTGAAGAGATACACTTTTACTCCTCGTTCGTGATCATCGTACTCCTTGGCGCTTATAGTGTTGCCTCGACTGCTCACCTTCACAGCAGACACAACGGTCGCAATCCCTGAAGCTGCACTCGCCACAGCAACAATAGTGTTTAATGCATTTGCCATCACGAAATACTTATCTGGAAGTATAACCAACCACTTGCCGAGCCCACTGATCAGAGGAGTAGAGTACGTATCTTGCTTCCTACGTACACACATTCACCACCCCTAATTTACGATTTTACTGGGTTTATCCCCGTCATAGAACTTGGTTTTGAATAAAATAATTGTCAGTGTGGGCTTACGAAAACCTCACTATATCCACTAATCATAGTTGTTATTACTCGTGTGACATAAAGTGCTTACGGAAACTAAGTAGGATCCACTCAACAATGAGTGTGGTCATAAACACCGTGGTCATAAAGTTAGGTCTGGCAACTGCCTATCTTTCTCAATGGTTGGCCGCGTGTGCAAGGCCGTGTCCGAACTCGCCTGAAGTATGTACTTGTGTGCACCTACCACCGGAAGTGACATCACAAGGGCTGTCCGAATTGGAAGTGAAGTACACAAGGGTACGAATCTGTGTACTTCTCGCGCCCCTCACGACCTTCATGCGTCGCCATCTTAAAATTTTGCAGTTTGTTGTTTAGTATTTGCAGGTTAATGTGATAAACAAAGCACAAACTTCTAGATGGATGCTTTGACTCTATTTGTTTGTAAGTACATACAACTAATACATTTACTAGAACTATTACAAATAAAAAATTCTTAGGGTTTAATTACATATATACTGTATACGGCCAGCGTTTGCACGATTTTGACAGCTCTGTGCCTGCCACTAGAGAAAATAGTGCGCTGTGTAAATAAACAATTACGGGACATTTTGTACTAAAACTATCATTGAATCACATAATTATGCTCAGTATTACCTTTTCAATAGTTTCATTACTATAATACTACGTCATTTGGATATTGGTATCAT
>PNEQ01036322.1:0-17011 GCA_003012365.1 Medauroidea extradentata | reverse complement strand
AAAAAAAAAAAAAAAAAAACAACTTTAGAATTATTTTGCTTGCGTATTTCACGGTATATCTGTATACTAATTACAACTGTTTGATTTTACCAAACAAATATACAAAGACATTAAAATAAACACAATGAAGCTAATCTAATGTTTAATTTAAAAACTTGCACTTTTTGGCAATTGTAAATATAATCACAATATTTTCTTATCCTGTTCATTTCCAACGCGAAAGAATTAATAGAACTTGCTTATTGTCCGAAATTGTTAAATCGGTCTTCATGTACTTACTCTTAATCTGATTTCTTTAAAGTAATGATCTGACCTAAACATATTTCATTAAAGGCGTAACACAACTACTGCCATGTCACTAACAAAATGGTTTACGAATAATAATTTATGAAATTAGCACCAGTGCATAAAAATATAACTAGACTTGTATTTTATTTTGAATATAGCCAAACTTTTTTTTTTTGCGACATTGTGCATGAAAACGAAGTGTTCAGTTCAACTAAGGTTAATTCTACTATATGTTAGAGAGAAAATGCGTTTTCTTATGAGAGAGCATTGCACAGGGAAAATTTCTGCCACTACTATCGCTTCAATCGTTAATGTACCAGATAAATACGAAACAGTAGTAAATTGAAATTTAAAAAAAACTTGGAAATGATAAAAGTATTTTAACTCACTTCAAAGAGAAAAGAACCCGATTTCGCATTTTAAATTATCAATGTAATGTAACTTAAAATTCAGGAATGCTCTGTAATTGATCATATTGGTGCACTGCCGATACCAGCTCAAGTGGCAGAAACTTTCCCTGCGACAAACATTGATCTTTCTAACCTGTAGTACTAGTAGGATTATCCGTAGTTCAACTCAAAGACCGTGTCTGAAACGACTATTTTTGTTACTGAATCAACCACGCGACCAGGTAAGTGCAGTAAATATTTTGGGATTTAGGGTATAAAATTTACTGAGGTGAAATAGCGTGCAAAATTCCTTATATTTCCATAAATTTGTCGGCTGCTCTTTACTTACGTGTTGTTTAAGCTGAAAAACATATACGTATCCATTAAGACAGTACTAACGTAAATTAAAAGCCCATTCTGTTATTTGTATGTAGCAAATACAATAATTTAGAAATAAATATCGTATTTTCTAAATAAGTCAACCCTAAAACAAAATAAGTATTATCATAGAATTCGTAATTAGGATGTGAAAGAAACATATAATTAGTTTATATAGAATAACGAATAGACAATTTATTCAATAGTGAAAAATAATAATAAAAAACATCGAAATATCAACAAAAACTTTGTTTAGGCGGTCTACACCTAGCTGCAACTTTTACGACTTCTACGCCCAAACTGCAACGTCAAGTTTTTCTTGCCGGAAGTGACGTTTTGGTTATAACAATAAAAGCGTTCAAGCGGTGGGTGTAACTACAACTTAAACACCCAGTAGCTACACCTTCTACACCACCATTGCGAGGTGGAGTAGTTTGGGTGTAGAAGTCGTAAAGCAGAATTCGGCGCTATTTTCGAAATGTGTTACAAGTAGCTGTGTTGTTTTAAGAAGCTGGCTTTCCAGTTTTGAATCAGAACATCCGCTATATAGTAAAAACTGTATTCAGTTTGATCTGGGAGGTGTGCAAAATAAAATTGCTATTTGTATTGCTATTTTTGGTAACGTTTTGTGGGTTATGTTACTACTTGTTATGAATATAATTATATAAACTCGTAAAACTAATACAATTAATTTAAGAATGGAGATTCTGTTTCCTGTAGAACTACCTGTTATGTGACGTATGAAATGAGCTGCGTAAAGGTTATAGGACGAAAATTTTTTTATTTTTTATTTTTTTTTTCAAATTCGTAATTCATGCAAAATACTGTACATATTTGCTATAATAGGTGCTGTAACAGGACGTTCATCATCAGATTCATCACCTGCATGTACCTTTTCCCGCATTAAAATATCTCGCAATATTTACGTTTACTGCCATGTCACTAACACAGAAAATAAACAAAACAATTCACACTCAACTACACAGGTGTCCAGGCGGACTTTCTGCTCCTTTTGTCTCTGACCATCTGTCCACTACACCCAAGTCACCTCTGGATGTAGAAGTTGTAAAAGATGCAACCCGCCTGAACAAAGCTAAGTATATAGCTTCCAACTTTGCCGCACGCAACACTGTTTCATAACGTTAGAATCTATCCACTCTAAATTCCCAAACACTAGATATTTAAAAGCTTCGTTTCGGACATGGCTAGACACGTAATGTGGGCCAGACTGTCTGCGCTTTACTACACCTTCACGTAGCAGCAGTTCACGAGAGGAATCAGTTATCGGCGCAACAATCTCCGTGCGTATCGGGTCACACACTGCTTGCTCTTGGATTCGCAGTGGAAGAAGGGTCTAACGAACATCCAAGAAAATCTACAAAGGTTAACCTAGTTTGCTGGATTGCCCTTATCGTGCCCGAAAGCCTTAAGCTGTGTGACTTAAATTGAGGACTGGCTGTATAAGGTCACAACGTAAAGTCCCATAAAACTAAAACACTGTGTCTGTTTAGTTTTCTGCATAAGAAGGCGTATAAATGTAGTGTTGTTATTGATGTACTGTACGTACAAGCTTAGCTTGTATTACCGTATAAACTCACGTACCACCCGCCCCTGTGTAAGACCCGCACCCTGATTTTTAGAATGACATTGTGGGATAAAATGTTTTGGAACAGATCTGTGTGTAGAAAATCGTTTTGTAAAATGTATATTTTTTTGGTCACGATGTTTAATAACAATGACAAATAGAAGCAGGGTGAGAGCTGCGTAGCACTGTAGCGGGCGACAGATAAGATCTGACTGGCGCGAGCGTGACCTTGCCAGCACAGCTGTTACCGTTTGCTCTCTCACTCCCGCCTCCTTGTCTCACGCTCGGCAATGAACGATCGATAAGGCACGCGTCTCATCCCAGTCACGCAACGATTTCCGGAAACTTCACTGCCGCACCACGAAACGCACGTCCTTCACCACTGGCCATTTGTAGTTTGTCTTTATTCTTCCTCCAATCTCGCACACAAGATTCGTCGACATCGAATTTTCTTCCCTCAGCACGGTTACGAACTCTTCCGCTTCACTAATAATCTTTAATTTTTCCGCAACTGTGAATGAACGCAGCCTCTTAAGACTCATTTCTACTTTCAGCTATGAATACACGTATGAAATCACTCGGTACTTAACGGTATGTGCTGTGCTTCGCTATCACGCTCGAGATGTTTGTGCGCTGCGCAGCAAGCTACAATGTGGCAACACCGAATGGAATGTGACCTTAGCTGCTGGCTCTACCTCTCACCCCCTCCCCCACCCAACTCGCTTCGCTCCACCCGCCCATTCCATCCTATCTTCAACCGTCTGGCGTCTGCACTCTACTCAGTGCACAACACAGCCGCGCGGCTGACATCATTTCACATGGTTATCACAGCCGTTACGTGAATTAATTAAGTCATTCGTCAAAAAACTAGGGTTCACTCTACCTTGCACAATACCTTGCTTAAGGATAAAGGTGGCAAGTTGTACTACGGCAGTGCTTTTTCGTCAGTGCAAAAACGGCCCAAGTGCAGTTTGACCAATGTACCACCCACACCCCACTTATAGAAACTTATATTTTCGCAAAAAGGTGCGGGTGGTACGTGGGTTTATACGGTACTTTCCTCTTTTATTCCCTTCAGGTAATGGAAAAAAATTCCATACTTGGACTCGTCTTAAAACGACACTAAATGTACATTTTAGTTAACAGACATTATAAAAAATAATTTTAATTGTAGAAGCTGCTTTTTGTTAAATTTTTGGTAATGTTAGGATTGCATAGCGTAGTATATGTATAATTTTATATTTCAATACAAGATAGTTGTATTCGTACAATCTTTGAAAGAACTGTGCAGTGGGAGTGCATGACTGGATTTAGTTGCTTGGACATACTCCATTGCAATATGAATGACTGTCAAAGAAAACTAAACAAATAATAGAAAACCATAAATAAGCAGAGTATGCTGTAGTCAACGGGATATACAGTATACACAACATGAAATTCCAATATGTAATCGGGTCAAATAAAACAAGGAACAAACAGATAATAAATTAAAATCATCAGTCTCACTCGTGTTCCTGAACCCTGTGTGTCTACCTGATGTCAGGAACAGATTCCAGTTCTCGAAACGTCGTAACACTGTCTGTCTGGAAAACTACTGTGTTTTGTTTCGTCTCATCGTTGTGTCGTTTGTCTTTTCTGTTTGTGTGCCTGATATCTGTTTTGTTTTGTTTCGTCTCTTCATTGTGTCGTTTTGTTATTTTTCTGTTTGTGTCTGACTTATACTGAGTTTTTGTTTTGTCTCATTGTTGTGTCACAAGTTACTTGATTTTTTATTTTTTATTATTTTAATTTATTATCTGTTTGTTCCTTGTTTTATTTGAGCCGATTCCATTTTGGAATTTCATGTTGTGTATGCATCCCGTTGACTAAAGCATACTCTGCTTATTTATGGTTTTCTATTATTTGTTTAGTTTTCTTTGACAGTCATTCATTTTGCAATGAGTATGTCCAAGCAACTATATCCAGTCAAAGTTGTATTCGCCTAGGCCTTGATAAATTTTAATTTTTTTTTTCCCGAGTACATTTAGTGTACCGTTACAGTCTGTCTCGTGTAACTTTTCCATATTTTGACATTTCTCTTTTGAGAAATGTGCCTGACAATTCTGTTGTTTGGAGCTTTAAAGCTACCTGACTTCCTGGAAAAGCTCAGAGGTGAACTATCAAAACATGGAGTATTTACGTGAGATAGATTATATACAGTATAGTAGTTGGTAAGGAAGACAGTGTTTGTGAGACTGTGTATTGGTTGATTGCAGGGTGGAGTCCAGGTGAACGTTGTACCGCCTGAGCTGACGGTGGTATTTGACATGCGCCTTGCCGTGACACAGGATCTGGAAGAATTTCAAACTCTTATTGACTCGTGGTGCAAGGAAGCAGGCGAGGGCATATACTACGAGTTTGGAGTAAAAAACAGGCGGAATGCAATCACTGCCCTGGATTCAACTAACCCTTTCTGGATGGCATTCATGGCTGGATGTGATAAATTGTGAGTTTGAGCTTCTATGGTTCAGGCGAGTTGTTCAATGCTAGTTACGTAGGATTTTTTGCGTGCAAGATGTTTACTGTAATCTTAGGTTTTACTTGCAACAATGTGCCGTTTTCACACTCACACACACACACACACACACACACACACACACACACACACACATATATATATATATATATATCACTTATTTTACATTTTATAGGTAATATGAAAGTTTTAGCTATTATGTTCATATTATTTACTTTTAAATTTTTGTGTTATAGTTATTACTGTATTAGTTTTTGTAAATACTGCAGCACTTTTTTTCTCCAATTTATTCACACGGGAATAAATGTAAGATGACAAATTGATTTCAGTTACACTTCAGTCAAACCTCTTTAATACAAACCTGAAGGGACCAAAATTTGTGCAGTTTGTAATAATGAGGTGTGTATTAACAGGTGTGTACAAAAACATAAGAAATTCTGTAAATACTTTTTTCAGGCTGTTTATTCCCAAAACAAACATTATCGTCACTTCAATGGCTGCCTTTAACAATTAAACTTGGTATCACATTGTTTCGTGCATAAAGTAAAATTTTGTAGGGCATTAAAGTTTATGTTCAATTTCTCATTTCATACCAAGGGGAACGAAGACCACTTTGTATTAATGAGATCTGTGTGTTAACAGAGTTTGTTTTAACGAGATTCCACCGTTCTATATTTGGATTCGTGGTTAGAGGTTATCATATATCTATTTATATGTTTCAAAGTATGAAATGTAAAGAAAGTGCTGTTTATTATTTTACTTAATCTGTATTTACAAGCTTTGTGTGTTGAGACATGCTGTATTGCTTTGTTTGAACAGTTGTCATCAATGTATTGTATCTACACTAATCAAAACATTTAGTATTCATGAAGGTTTATGTTGCAGGAAAGTTAAGCTGAAGCCAGCCATATTTCCTGGAGGAACTGACAGTCGTTTTATCAGACTGGTAAGCTGCTGCCACATTTCTTAATTTTGTCGCATAGTAATTTTACTGGAGGTGTTAAAACATACAGTATCAATTTATAAATACAGTAAAACTTGTTTACGATGTTCCCACGAAATACGTTTTCCCAACTGCATCGTTTGGTTCCATCACTTTTGTCATAAGAACCATGTAAAATTTTCCAACATTTTACGTTTCGCCACGTGCCTAATTTCCTTTGTAATATGGTCAACTTTAGTAAGAAAACTGAATTTTTTAAAAATTATGTACGTAATTTTCTTTGGTAAACAAACTGAAAGGAAACTGCAAGAACAAGCATTCCACAGATGTTAGCGGGCACGTACGTTCAGGATGGCCAACGTATGTGCTTAACACGATTCAATACAATCCACCATTGTGTTCCGTTTCTTGCATCAGTACCAATAGTACGTAAAAACATTTTTTACTAAATGAGAGCACATTAAAAGCACAACAAAAAAAAAACTTCTTTTTCCATGTTCCGTTACATTTTCTTTAGACTGTAACTTAAATTGTACTTGCAACTCCGAAATGAAAGTTAATATCGACTGCACCTACAACGATAATGGAACAAATCCTGCACAATGCATAGAACACATTTTGTATCTCATTTTTGTGTCTCGCTGAATGTCCACCAATCTATGACTTCCGTAAATGTTATTTTTTAAATTCTTTTCCATGTGCTTGTTGAACACGTTAAGTACAGTTATTACTTAAAGACATTCACATTTCAGAAGTATGGTATTGATAGTGCTTAATGTAAAGTTGAGTATGATGTCGATAAAATGGAAAGCTATAACTTTTAAAGAAAAACTCACAATAATTCAAAAAGTCGATTCCAATCCTTCGCATCCCGTGTCAGCATTGATAAAGAACTTGGACTGCCGGCACCAACCCAACACTCAATTCAATTCTTATAAGACGGGAATAAATTTTACATGATGCTGCCAATACATCTTCCAGTTGCAGAAACACAAGTAAGGGAGATAAATGATAAAGTTGGAAAGAAAAAAAAACATTTTGAATGCTTTAAGCAGCAGCGTGCCCAGAACGTACGACTGAATGACATTATTGTGTTTATTATTTAGGTGATTTCAGATTTGTTCTCTTGTACACTGATAATATTTTCAGATTTATAGCACTTAGAGTACAACAAACTTTTTCAGTAACATTTTGATTAAACCTATTGTGATGTTACATCATTGGCTCTTAGCAGCAACAATTTTAAGACTTGAGTAAAGTCCCTTCAAAAAAGTCTTACCAGGGTTTTACTATAAAATATTAAATAACTGAGCATAGAGTATCAGTTTATAAATAAAATTATTACAACAGTCACAAGGCTTTTTCACTTTACCAGAATTTATGATTAACTGGATTCTTTCCTTACAGTATATACTCTGTGTACTATGTACTACAGACTAATTACTAAATACAAAAGACAAATTTGTTAAATCCAGTTGTTTCTTATCATAGCATGTACAACTACTTCCAAAGCAATGAAAGATCTTCCAACTTAATAAACTCTAATTTTATTGATATTTTCTAAGAGAGGAAAGACTGAATAACGTCTGCTGACTTAATGGGAAATTATAAATAAGAAGTAAGTAACACATCCGTACAATATTGAAATTAGAACCAAAATAAATTCCTTTTATTTCAAAATAACTAGCTTTAACCAGCCAGAGTTGGGATGACTTTGGAAAACGCATAAATTTTCCATGACAGTATATCCCAGAATTTAGCCAACAATAGTAAGTGTTATGCCTCCGACTAGTTCAATTTTAATTAAATTGCGGTGTAGAAATGAAGTTTGTCTCTAAGAGCTACCGAGATTATCATTCAAGTTCTTCTAGTAGAAAATGGGAAAATAAACCGTCTGATTCTAGTGAAATAAGAAACATGGTGGAACATTTAAAACAAATTCCTGCAATTTAGATTCAAATAATTTTAAGCAGAGTGACGTGCTACGTAGCGAAAGTTTATTCACAAGCGTCGTTTAGAATGAAAGGGCAGTACTCGCTATCTTCTTGCTTTATAGCGTCATCTTCTTCGACAAGACATAGGTAATTCTTGCACACCAAAATAGTAAATGCATTAATTCAGTGTCATCAGGTTTTTTTCTACAATACCCGCGTGTTCCCTACTTTCATTTCTTGACTGGACATCATAATATTCTACAAAAAGTTACGATGGCGAGCAAAATTTGTGTGTCCTTTTCATGTTGAATCCAGCCATAGAGATAATTTCCAACCCGTATACAATTATTGCTGCATTCAAAGCATTGCACCAGGCCACGCTGCCGCTCTGGGTTGGAGATTATACTCGAGGTTCTACAAAAAATAAATAAATGAAATTGTGGTATTGAGCTAGACGCAAAACAAAACTAAACCCTAAAACTAATTACAAAAGGCTACAAAAATGTAATAAGTAATAGATGTGTCCTACGAAGTTAAACTCCAAAGAGCAACAAATTAACTACAGAAGAATCCTGTTATATTGAACACTCTTATAACATTTTCCTGGTTATAAAGATACTTGCATTTGGCCACTAAAAGCCTTTTTTGATAAGACAGTACCCTCTTATAAGGAATTCCCTTTTATAAAATAGACTTTTTTGAGACCCTTTAAAAATGTTTTAACAGTGTTCTTCTGTACTAGGAGCATTCATTAATTAAACCTAATGCATTTAAATATAGAAATTATAACTATTTAAACTTTACTATAGTTGCTTTTAAGAGAAAAGAAAACTTAAAAAAATTACAGAACAATAATACCAAATTTCTTTTGTAGCCAAATGCTATATTCCTGTAATGCACTAACGAGTAGAGTTTATTATGGGTAAAGAGGTTTACACAATTTAAAACATAAGCATTAATTATTAACAGAACTTAAAAAAGTTTATTCCATCACATTGCTGTAAATCAAAGTACTCACAGTAGAATAGTTCCTGACTGGATTCAGTTTCTTGGACGTACTCCATTGCAAATTGAATGACTGTCAAAGAAAACTAAACAAATAAAAGAAAACCATAATATAAGCAGTATGCTTTAGTCAGCAAGATACTTTTTTTATTTTTATTTTATTTGTTATTATTTTCATTTATTATCTGTTTGTTCCTTGTTTCTATTTGACCCGATTCCATTTTGGAATTTCTTGTTGTGTATGTATCTTGCTGACTAAAGCATACTCTGGTTTTTTTTATGGTTTTCTTGTATTTGTTTAGTTTTCTTTGACAGACATTCAATTTGCAATGGAGTACGTCCAAGAAACTGAATCCAGTCATGCACTCCCATTGCACAGTTCTTTCAAAGATCAGAATAGTTCCTGCTTACTACTTCAAAACAATTTAATGAAACTTGTTTCTTGATTCTATTTGTAAAACACATGATATTGTAACTGCCATCTGGTTTTAACATCCAAAATGAACTCCAGGTGGGTATTTTTTATTGTTATGGAATGTTATTTACAATGTACCATAGTTAGTATTTTAAATTAAAAATACTAGCGGAAAATTTACATGTCTCGTGATTATCATTTCGTAGTTGTTGACTTAAAGTTTTTAACTGTCGCCTCTGAAATGATCAATACATGCAAGAATACAAAATTTAAAGGGTGTTCCTATTATTGGCTGTACTGAAGCAGTATTTTTTTGTTGCTTATATGTACCATGCCTAACATAATTACACTGTGACTGCCCTAAGGATTTATCAACAGTGGAACCCTTTTTTTGTACTTTAGAAGGGACCTTAAAAATTTGTTCTAAAATGAAGGGGGAAAAAAAAAAAAGATGGTTCTAATGTAAAAGCAGCAAATGGGACCAAATAAAGTCGGTGCAAAAATGTGAGAAAATTTTAAAAAGGGTTTCTATTCTATACCTATTTTTGGGTTAATGTTGGCATCTCAAAAACAGGAAAATGCAGAGACATCCTCTGCAAGTGTTGCTTTTGTGCATTTGAACCCTGATTTTTTTTCCATGGTTTCCCAAAAACGCTGCTGGGATGGTTCCTTATTAAACGCCATGGCCGACTCCTCTCCCAGCTTCTATCATTGTGTCAAGTTGTATGTCACCGTCTACAATGACCTCTCTGTCAACGAGACATGAAGCCCATTTACCTTGCCTAAAAGGGCACTGTAGAACCTTGGTGAGAGCATTTTCTTGTTAAATTAGATGTGATGTGACTCTGTGCCTGTCAAACCTACATCTGTGCTGCCACCGACTTTTCTGATTAGCTCTGTGAGGTGCACGTTACGATAAAGTCTTTTAGGATATTTTTTAAATACTCTTATCGTCATAGGGTATTTTTGAAAGCCACTAAAAACAATGAACATTTATGTATTTTAATCATCAAAAAACACTTGAAATCATCACGTCATACATTTTTGCCTGTATTTTTACTTCTGTGACAACACGCTCGTCTGCTTAGTGGATAAAATAGTTTTGGTCCAAAAGCAACATCGTTAAAATTGAAAATGACTGAGCACCGCAGAACGTAATTTAACATGTAGGTAAATCCCTGTCCTGACTCACACTACGGCTCTCTAGTTGCTGTGCTTAAATCCTAGGTTAATGCTAATAAATTCTGACTTGCTAATAGTTCAAAATATTTGATAGTGTGTATAGAAATTGGGGTTACAGTTTATGAGCTGAAACATAAGACACAGTTTGTAGTTGCAGCCAAGAAAAATTTAAATTTTTACACAAGTAAATATTGGAATAATTTAAGGGGATCTTGAAAATAATATGTACATACTGTATTTTAAATCACTCAAGTATCTTATTCCAAAATACAGTAAAAATTTTATTGACTCTAAATTCATAAAAAAAAAAGCAACTGGAATCGTGCGTGGCCTTTAATTCTTTAAGATTACTGAAATTTCAACAGCTACATAAAAAACCTTAAGATAATTTGTTGGCCTTTACTTCATACTATCCACAGGCAATATTTTACGGTTACATCTGAAAGTATAATAGAAAAAAGACTGCTGTGAAAATACTGCATGCTAGTTTAGTGCACCGCTAATAGAGACTTTGCGGTTCTTGTAGTGCGCTTCAGTCTGATCCTTATAACCCACCTGTTGCCGCACCTTAAACACAGATAATTACATCTGGTACATAGGCTTCTTGAAAAAAACTGGTTATCCAGCCATGTGTTAGTTGAGAGTTGATTGTATTTTCTTTCTCTTGAAAGGAACAGTGAAACTCACATAGTACTTCAATTATGCTGACTAATTTGACTTGAGTTATTCTCCTAGCGACCTTCTGTTTTTTCTTTCAACGTAGTACAGACTGTTTATGGTGAAGTGAGCACTTTGGTAGAAAATCTTTACATGAATAAATGTTAAAAAATATATATACTGTAATTCATTGTAGCCTTGGGTTTTTGAGTAAGACAAAAGGTGTAAACTATGTTCATTATTTGCACTACTATGTTTAACAAATAGAAGTATGTATACAAATTTACTTAAGAGTGCCACCTACCATGCACTTCAAGTGCTGTGTAATGTACAGCGAAATACATTGTTTATACAACTATTCTAAATGTGACCATTGTGTCAATGTGCGAAAGTAAACACACTTCAGATGATGGCGGAGTGTCATTGTTAAGACACCATTCCTTCCAATAGCCACAAACTGGTTTTTCAAACTGTTGTATTTAAAACTGCACTAATCAGATATACATCAACCTTCCACATCCTTCCATAGCAGGCTTACCAACCACACATACCCAATCCAAGGCAACTAAAACTATGCAACCCAAAACCTGATATACCAACTGCAGTGCACTCAGTGTGATGCAGAGTACATTGGCCTCACCACAAACACACTAAGGCAGAGGATAAATGGTCACAGGGCCGATACCAAACAAGCTATAGCCGGTTCCAGTTCAAACATTCAGGACAAACCAGTGGCTGCCCATGCAGCTTCATACAAACTCACCTTCGACTCCTGTTTCAACACCAGAGTGGTGAGGGCACTACCCCCCTCTGATAGCAATAATAATGCAGAACTGAGATGCTGGGAACTGGCCCGCCAATATATCACGAAATCCAGACAACCTCCAGGCCTAAACATCAGATAATTTACTTTTCACTTTCAAACTTCCCGCCACTCTTGTTCGCCCTCTGGCCGCTAGGTGTACTGGTTACAACCTTCATAATGTCAGCCATACTGCAGTGTACTATCGCTCACAGCCCGATGAAGCTGGCTTAGCCAGTGAAACGTCGCGACAGCGCATCTGCATAAGATGTGTGTTGTCCTTAAGTGTGTTATTTGTTCCTCTACGTGCAGTACAGCTCTGTAAGTACTTGTACACTCCTATCTACATTTTATAGTAATCAGATGTACAGTATGGGAAAATCAGAATTGTGCACTGAACTTCGTTATAGACTTACCACCAATAAAATTATATGGTCACTGCTCAAAGTACCATAGTAAAATTGAATAAGTGGGAATGTTCCACTTTAATTCAGTGTTTCAGTTTTTGTAGCGATGTATTTGATATGTGCTTCGAGGTCGTCCTTATAGCTCCGTCACTTCTGAGCCTTTATCGTGCAGGTAGGCGGTACCCTGAAGGCCGCTCATTCCTATTTGCATAGTTTTTAAAATATTTTTTAATATTACTTTTTTTAAAATCTCAAAGGGAGGAGACATTGTAAAACCTCTATATAGATGTTTTTCAATTGGTTTTACTATATAACATAATTTTTCAAAGCAAAAATTTTTATAATTTTGTCTATCCACTTGAAAATTTTTTTAATGATAACTGACCAAAATAATATAATTCTTTTCTTTGAAAATTTAGGTAACATAGTACAAACTAAGTGGAGAAAAATAACCAAGACTTCAAAATAGCTCGCTTTGCAAAGATTAGCCTATGCAATATCTTAACCATAATGTAACTGGTTAAGAATTTATGTCAAGTGTGGTTTGTAATTTTTTTTCCCAAGGCTGGTATTCCTGCTCTTGGCTTCTCACCAATGAACCACACACCAGTTCTTCTACATGACCATGATGAGTTCTTAAATGAAAAGATATTCCTTCGAGGCATCGACATCTACGAAAACCTTATCCCGGCAGTCGCCAACGTACCAGGTATTGTACAGTAGTTTGAAAGCCTGTATTGCTGTTAGGAATGTAGTCTGTGTGTAGTATTTTGATGCAGAGTATTTTTTTCTTCTAGCATAACCTGTTGGTGAGAGCTGCTGGATAATTTAACCATCTTGGAAATATTTTGGTAAACAAAATTCATTGTTCATTACTCTTTCATTATACAGTCAACTCCAGATTATTCACACTAATTGAGGAGTCCACGCTGCACATGATAAGAAGGGCCAATAATCCACAATGCTAATAAACATTAAAATTTGACCTATATGGTTCGTTAAGTTACTGACGTCTTCTAGGCAACTTTCATTAAATTGAGGTAGCAATCGTGATAAATTGAGGATGTGTCTTAACACTGTACTGTGCAGCCTTGTAAAATTTAAGTTATTAAATTAAGTACAGAAATTACTAATAATATACATAATGTAATATACAGTTTGCAGTGTTAATCCTCAATCCAAATACATAATCAATATTTGACATTAGGTAAAATCATTTGAAAATTAATACTGTAATGTGCAAATCTAAATTAGTACTGTGACCTCAAAAAATGTCTATAGTATTCTGTTTTATTTGCAGAATTTGATACTCACAAAGTTGTGTATTTATAATGATGGCATTATTAGTAATGGTACTTTAGAATGTAGCCACGTTTATTATCAGATATGTAGTGGTGATATTTTTTAATTGTTAAAACTCGAAGGAAAGTATTTTAGTCATAATTTTGTTATTGAAGTTCATGTGGTAACGTCACAAAAAAACATAGCAAGATTTAGAAGTTTACATTTACAACACGGAAAAAGAATGTATGATGTTAAACTGACTCTGTGAATTGTTTTTGTTGTGTTGTATTGTGGTATAGGGTGTTTTGTTGATTTCGGGATGATTATTGTTTTAGTATATTTTATGTTAATAAGATGAGCAGTGATTTTAGTTAATGTTTTAAATATGTGTTTAATATAGTGTAAATATTTTCTATTAGCTTGTAACTGTACATATCTTTAAAAGACTTGTAAAGCATAATGTGACTATCTGGATGTGGTTTTGGAGATGTCAGCTTTCGTAGTACCTTACCTAACTATAATAGCTGTAATTTAAGTCTGTAAGCGACCTGTGGTGCTCTTGTTGTTTACTTGGTAGAGTTGTTCAAAATTGTAATGTTCCTTTCATATTGCGGTTAAGGTGGTTTCATAGGTAGGCTGCATTTATGAGTGTGAGATACAAAATTTATGGAGTGCTACGGCTGCTGCTGACTGGCATATGTAATGTGGTTGTCACCTCTACGTGCAAACCACTCAACTGGCATCCAGTGCTTCACTTTTATCCTTTTTCTCTAGTATGGGAATTCAAAAAGATGACCATGTTACTTTTTTTTAAGGGAATCATGGTTTAAAGTCCAGCATATATTTCTGTCTTTTTGTTTTTCATATTTTGTTTATAATTTCTTATGTATAAGTCTGGAAAAGGAGTTTTTAGCCATTTTGAGAGACTCAAAAGTCATGTTTATAATCAGCAGGCCAAATTTTTCAACTTGTACAAGGTAGCTATAGGCAGTTCAGAATAAACTGAGCGTTCAAAAAAGCTCTGCTTAAAGTTCTATTTTCAGCCAATTCGTATCTTTCCGCGCGTAATGGCTAACAACTGGAAATGTCTAACCTCTCTGAATACGTCACTTGGTGTTGCACATGCAAGATAAATTATGCAGTTGGTATGTTCCTGTATATAAAAATTGTTTATTAATTATATAAAGTACAATTATATCAATTCAATTTGATTTTATTTCAGTATTTTTGTATTGAAATAGGAAAATACATGGAACTATATTGGGTAATTTCGCTGCCAACTATACAAGCAGTAAGGCAACTATAGGTAATGTTGAATTATATGCAGTACGGCTAGTGGCTTTTTCCAAAGGTAAGATTTTTAGTGCTCACTTTATCTCGAACGACCTGTACCTAGTTTGAAGTGTGTGTTGGTTTTGCAGGTATACAGTACTAATTTAATGCGTGTTGAATAGTAAGCAATCGTCTCACGACTCACATCACATTTCGAGCTCAGGTAGGGATGCCACTTAAACATTGACTCGTAATGGATTAACATTTTTACTGTGTTATTTGAACTGCATTAAATTACAGTATTTGCCCAAAAACAATACAGTTTCAAATATGAGATGTCTCTTTGGTGTTGAGCAAAAAGTAATTTTTCCTGTACAATGAAAAGTCCAGAAGGATTTAAATAATTTCTTTTGAAACACAAATTTTACTATATTCATTTGCTTGTGTAAGTCACTCATGTTTTCTAGTCATTGAACATTGTGAAAATTGACTCAAGTCTTATCAGTTGAATATAGTACTGTACTTTACTTTGCGCATAAACCAAAACAAGCACACATAATTCACCGGAATGAGTGCTCAGTTTACACAAGGTACATTTAAGTTGGGGGCCGCGGTGGTCTACGGGTCAGACCTCTCGCCTCCCACCAAGTGATCCGGGTTCGATTCCCAACGGGGTCGGTCCCCGGATTTTCGCACGTGGGAATCGTGCTAGACGATGCCGTAGGTCGGGGGTTTTCTTGGGGATCTTCCGTTTCCCCCGCCCCTACATTCCGGCGCCGCTCCACTTTCACCTCATGTCACCCGTCACCAGTGCTAAAGACCTCGATGTTACGCGCTGACCAAAAAATCTCACTCGCTTACATTTAAATATAAAAACAAATAAAACAGAAAGAGTTGTGCACAAGTACCATCCTGTGAGTACTTGTGCACAACTCTTTCTGTTTTATTCGTAATTAGTAGTAGCCTAGCGGCGTTTCCAGCCATTGTCTTAAATATAAAAACCTTCATTTTTAACATCATCTTACATTTTATTAATATCAACACATGTGAAATGCTAAACTAATGTATTTTTAAACAAAACTCATGTCGGTAGTCATAAGTCTCAAAATTAAGAAAACCCTCAGTAGTTTTTGGGAAGTTAAAATTGGAATAAAACATATTCTTGCGTTCAAATAAATATTGTACAGTTCTTGTAAATGCATAATTAAATGGAAAAAAAAAGTGAATTTGCATGTGTTACTCGAGCTGTGAACATAATCTGTTAATAGTTCCTGCCATAAGAATGGGGTAGCGAGGAGTTGGAGAACCCTGTGAAAACCTTTACGCCACAGCTGTAGATATGGGCAGCTTAGCAGGATTGTGCGAATGGGACTTCTGCATTGTAGTTTGCATACATTTGCTCAACAGAACAGCAAAAGTGTGAAAACTACATGGCGTGCCTAGTGTAACAGTGATTTTTCCTACAATTTGTTTTAACTAATTATTCTATGTAAATATCTATTTTACTAAAATCATTTATGAGGGAAAATATAGTATGTACCTAGAATAAATGAAAAAATTATCATAAAGAAAATCGTGTATGTGTCTCTCTCTCTCTCTCTCCCTCTCTCTCTCTCTCTCTCGACACACACATAGTTTTCATACACAAAGCTTAGAAATTATTGGGGCAGATAAGCGCAAAGGTTTCCTTGCAAAGTGTTATCCTTAAAGTATCCATAATGGAAATACACTAGACCCCCGATTTTACGATCCCCCAGGATTTAACGAAGGTAGCGATTCTACGAATACAATCTCAGGAACCCTCAAAAAATAACAAAATTATATGTCAAAAAAAATTGTAAGGAATTACGTTGACAATGAATAAAACGTACTGTATCTAATTCACGGCATTAAAATATGAATTGTAGAGTTGCAGTTATTACTTGGTAAGACACAATATTAAAAATAAAACAAAA
>PNEQ01036320.1:0-17011 GCA_003012365.1 Medauroidea extradentata | reverse complement strand
ACTAACTCTACCTAGGCACGAGGAGTGAGTCTTCTTCTCCGGCGGTGACCGCACTTAGGACTCTGGGTTCTAGTCTGGGTGCGACCCCCTGGCTAGGGAACTAACTCTACCTAGGCACGAGGAGTGAGTCTTCTTCTCCGGCGGTGACCGCACTTAGGACTCTGGGTTCTAGTCTGGATGCGACCCCCTGGCTAGGGAACTAACTCTACCTAGGCATGCGCGATGAGTTTCCTGTTGGTTTAGGGAAGTAGAGCGATCCCTTACGTATCTCCTGTCTCGCCTCACATAGCCCTTCCACTCGTCTCTATTTCTGTATTGCTGTTATTCCTTGTTTCTTCTATTCTAATAAAATCTGTTACCTTTCATCTCTAGCTTATTTATCTTCCCCTTCCCGGCTAAACTTTGTAACAACAGGGTAAATCAGAAGTTTTTCATTCGATCAACGTCTTACATTTAAGAGTCTATAACTACCGCACAACGTCAACATTGCAGTGCTATAAATAAGGCCAAGGTTTAGTCGCTGTTAGTGACAGGGACAAATTTAAGACTACTTTTCACGTGGACAGCTATTGCTACTTATTCTGCTGCAGAGTTAGCTCAACTAGCCGCTTTGTCATTCTAACACTTGACGACTGAAGTACAAAGCACAAAGTACAGAGTCCAAAGTGGTTTTTTAAAATTAAAGTAAATATTATCAGTTATGAACAATACTCGCGAGCAAAGCAGCGTGGAACTGTTAGTAAAATATACATAAAGTAAATAAATGTTTAGTAAATTTTTTTTTCAGTTCCATAAACAATTGAATGAGTTAAATATGGCAGCCACAAGGAAGGTGGCAGAGCAAAACAACATTTTCTCGTAATTTTTGGAATTTTTGAAGATTTTACAATGTTTTGATAATGTTCTAAATGTTTTGCAAATATTAACTTTGACGACCATGTGATCTAAATCAAGGTCAACACAATTTCAACACTGCTGCCGGGGAGCCATGGCTTCGCTTCATGGTGCACGGCACCACACTTGGGCGTGGCAACACCACCGAAATACCTTCCTTAATGCTCGTAATGAATTAATAACCATATTACCTTGAGTGATATGCTACAGTAAAGGTCTCACATTTTATGCCAAATTTTTTAATAGTATAGCAACAAAACCTCGCCATCTCGCTTTTCTAGTTCAAGTAGTTTGGACTGTGCGTTGGTATGTCAGTCTTCGATTTTAAAGTGTGGATCACATGAACCACTGTTCTAAGGCACATATTAATGTGTTTTTTTATAGTCTTAACGTATGCTATAAATAGTGCGTGTCACTATAACAAATTGTTTCCTAAACCGTATAGGACGTTATTCACCCATGCGCAGTATGGACATTTACCATACATCAGTTTGTAATGACAGCAAATGTTGAGCATTGTTACCATACAAGTCTGGTGACATAAGTACGCATTTGACTGTTTCCTGACCACGTCGAGGAACACTATTACTCATGTATGGTAAACAATTATACCATACCTACTTTACTAACATTCCTATACATAGGTACGGTAAATTTACAAATAATTCTCGCAGTGAAATTAATTGTGAAAATGCTTGTTTTATCCACTTTCACTGTAAAATACTCAAAAAGGATACGCAAAGAAAACTTTTAACACATTATAACATTTAACTGTCAGTTGATATACCATTTCTGTTTTTTAAATTTCAAGAATTGTTGTTATGCAACAAGTTATTTATAAATTTTTCGTTTCCTGCGTACACGGAAGTTAATATATTCGAATATTTTGTAATTTATTATTAAACTAGATCGACGTCAAATTTATTTTGGCATACACAAAATTAATAAATTAATAGAGAGCTACCCCAAGGAAAGACGTTTTTTATTAAATATTGTTACGTACCAAAGCCTATATATAAAGTAAATTTTAAAAATTATCAGCAGGCAGAAAGTTTTTTAATCAGACATTGTACGCAATACTGCAAAACATTTTTTTATAAAATACACATATATTTCCTGGATAATTTCGTATTTTTATATATGTAATTTCAAAAATAACCACATCGTGTGATATTTTACTCAAATGTTTTCAGTAATGTAATTAGGGCTTCACGTTCCTACTTAAACACATCAAATATGCATATTAATAAACATTTACGCGTTTTATTACACATTGTTGAGTATATATAAAAAACACAACATGTAATTTTTTCAATTGGCGTAGTTCTTATTTTTTTTGCTATACTGTCATTGTTAAACTGCATGCATGTCTGTTAAATATAAGTAGTTATAACAATTGGTTTTATAGCTACAAGAATTATAAAATGTAGGCCAGTCTTCTCTTCCAGGCTGGAGCCGCGTCGTGCTGGTATCTTGTACTGACGTTTGGCCGTACCTTGCAACAGGCATCATTCACTCAATTCCGCTTTTCTTGTATACAGGCCGGAATTAAATCAACACGGAATTGATTCAACTCCGGATTTGTACTTTTAACACGAAACCCCAAACGGAATTAAGTCAACCGGGAGCTGACTCTATTCCAGATTACAAATTGTATAGTTTCTAAACCGAAATGTGTACCGGAATTAAGTCAACCCGGAATTGACAAAATTCTGGGTTTTCGCTACCTACTTTTCAGCACAAAAATCTTACCGGAATTAAGTCAACTGGAATTGAATCAACTTTGAATTTTCAACAACCTCTATTGAAACCCATAAATGGGACCGGAATTAAGTCAACCAGGACTTAACTCAATTCCGGAATTTTCGCCCTCTCGTTTCTAGCATGAAAACCGTACCGGAATTAAGTCAACAGAAGTTGTCTCAATTTCGGATTCTATTTTAAAACTAAAACGCGAAGCGGAAATAAGTCAACTCGGAATTGCCTCAGTTCCAGATTTTTCATGTTGATATACGTTTTTAAATTCATGGGAATTACGTCAACCGGAATAAGGTCAACCTTTGTTAACTCTATTCCGGGTACGTTTCAATACTGGCGCTTTCTCAAGATGCAGAAATATGTCAACCGGAATTACGTCAACTCCGAATATTCTGGTATTAAATTACGAGTTTTATGGTACGCTAGCTAGTGCTTACAAAATTACAAATTCTGAACTGCCAAGTTTTATTTTGAAAATCGTACAGGAATTACGTCAACCTGGAATTAAGTCAACAAAGAAGATGATGTTCAAGGTGAACGCCATATAAAAATTAAATTTTTTTAATGTACATCACACTCCACTTATCAATTTAAGACAGATATAAAAATATTAATTCTCTCAATTAAAAAATGTGATCCTGTAAATTTTGCGTGATTCACGATGAAAATCATAATTTTGCAGCTCTTATGCCCTACAAATAATAAAACATGAACTTACAGAAAGTAAGAAATTCCCGTTGATAGCAAATGCAGTGCTACCTTTCTGTGTGTTTGTAAATTGGTTAAATATTGACAATTACTATCTTATTTTTTATCTGTTGCTCCCCTTATGTTTTAAGAAACTGCCAAATATGTTTTGGGAATGAATCACTTCACTAATTTTAAGCTTCATGAGTGATATTTCAGTAAACTGATAACGTCTTTTTTGTCCTAAAGATAAATTGCAACTTGTGATTTTCGTCTTTGATTTTGCAAAAGTTGTAGAACCTGTTTTTTTTTATTTAGCAGAAATAACATGTTGTTACCGGCTCAACAATTTAACAGTGTGAATATAAAATAATGGTTTTTACTGTAGCAATCGCCCCGAACCTGCCTACCTACATTATTTTTTCTAATCTTTGTTTTATGAACGAAATTTTTGAAGCAACTACTTCTTTGGGGCTATAATTATTTATGGGATTTTGTAGAACACATGTAAAGCTCATTTCGAAACGCATTTGTACTTTAAACAAATGCTTTATTGATTTTAACAAATCACTTGTCCTGTATTCACTCTTATAGTCAAAAAGGTAAGGGAATCGGCCGTGTATTTAATGGAGTGCATCTTCACAAAACAAATATTAGCCAGAAAAACGTTATATGGTGTGCAATAAGGTTCCGCCATACTGGGGAGATATTTTGTACAGATTCAATAAATCGATGAGATGACACTGATTTAACTTTGAGAGGATAGTGTATATTGTCCAATACACACTAAATTGGGTGAAATTTCGCACACATAATTGAATGGCTCACTCATTATAGAAATGTAAGTACGTACATCTCTGCTGCTGGGGGTTTGTTGATATGTTAGTTAATTTTATTCTTGTATCCGTTTGCATGTAATGCTATGGTCAGATGATTGATTTCTTCATGTATTTTGTTTTTTTCACTGATCTTTCCAACTCTGTTGACCAGGGTTGATATGAATGTACTTTTTTGAGCATACGCATAGTAAAATTACATTTTTGCTAAGAAGACAAGAAAACTTTACGTTTTGTATGTTTGCGCCTCTTGAGTTTCTTCCGAATGTGCATATCTAATACTGCTTAATTTATGGTGTATATTTTGTCTGAGGCAGAATCAGCTGACGCGAACAAATTAGAGAAACGTATTTCCAAATACTTAGCTGAATAATTCTTGTAGGCAATTAATTGCTCGTTGGTGTAGGCCGACATTAATTAAATATTTCAATACACCAAAGATGTTTTACGCCTTCTGCTATGTTTGTTACGCATTAGCCATCGATGCAGCCGAAAATGACTCGCAGGAGAAAATGCTTACTTGCATAATGTCAGTTCGATACGACTAGGCTACATTCGTAATAACACGGTCACAGCACGCAAATAGCACAGTCGCACACTTAATAGCATAGAACACCGTGCTACATTCCCGCACAACATAGCAGTGTCCAGAATAATTTGAGAGACTATTTCTGTATTCAATTTATTTATTCTCCACTTTCGTAATCAAATAACACCAAAGTATTTGTATGTACACTTCGTGCGTAAATGGTTGAAATAAATAATTACATTTACACAACTTCATAAATATTTAAATATACTAGTGTAGTATCCGCACAGCTACTTGATTGGCAGCGCACAGAAACTGTATGAATTTGTCCACTTCTTGTGCTATTTTCATGTGCGTGTGCTGTACGTCCATGCAGTAGCTGCTTTCCATTAACATTCGTTCAACTTCCGTGCGTCTGTGCTATTTGTGTGCTTTTGCCGATGTAAAAAATTGTGATGGAAACTTTGATTCTGCTTGTAACTTTGGAGCACTCCACTGTAATTCATGCTCACTACATAATATTTAACAGGCGAGGAGCTTTAATAAGAAAGGCCGTATTTTCGAAAATTGCTAGAGTTTGCCTTTATCGCGAAAATCAAATGTAAAATTAATGCATCCTGTGTTTCGGTGGGCTGGAGGCTGTGTCGGAACGCCTTATGGGCTAGACCATGACTCTCAAGATGGGCGGCCTCGAGGTGGAAATCACGCCGAACTACATCATAGAGACCTGTTTCAACTGCGCTTTTACCCTACGAGATCGGTCTACTAGGTTCAAGTCACATCCGAAGCATTATGTAACGTTTAATTATTATAGACCCATGAAATGCGGTGATTCCCCGACTGTTTCGCCGAGTATATAAGCCCCGAATCGACAGATTTGAGGAGAGTTCGCTATTGGTTGTGCTAGAAGAAGGTGCTATGCTTGTGGAGAGAGACTGGTGAAGACATCTTGGTGACATCAGAGTCTACTGTGAGGCTGCAGGCACATACCTTCGGCAGCATTGGGCGAAACAAGAGGACTGTTGCGACGGTCGGCTGATAACATGGATGTGCGCGACGGGAGTCGAACCGAATACCTCAGGAGTGAAGACAGTGGTGCACTCGGGGTGCAGCGCAGCACATGGTGAGCCAACACCACTTCAGACTGTTAAGGTTGTAAATTGTCACTATTTGAGAGACTGATAATTTATATATGACTGAATTTTTATTGAGTTTTGTAGTCTTTAAGAGGAGTCCTCGACTGGCGCACGGACGGCGTTGCAGCGTATCACGCGCATACATTTTTACGCGAAACCACTTAACTTATTCATATTGTGTTTACCTACGAAAAGAACACACACTTGAAACTATGCTTCTATGTTTTCAAAAATGCAGCACGCTTGTTAGAAACATGATTTTCGGGCCTCTCAAAATGGCTAAAAACGGGGTTTTTAGACGGTTGTAACTCCGAAAATATTACCTGAATTCGTAAAGTACAAAACGAGAAGCATGCGTTGGTCTTTACTTCAAACTATTCGAAAATAAAATATTGGGGCCACCGCTTAAAGTCCCATAGTAAAAAGACTACAACGGAAACCTTGCACGTCAGTTTGGCGCGCTGCGAATAGAGGCGATATACTTCTCGTCAAGCGTGGGACACTGGCTCTTATCGCTACGCTGTTCCCACGCGTCAAAGGTGGAAATTTGACACCGCGAAGGACTCCTCTTAAGTAATTAATGGTAAACATTTTTGTTATTTAATTATCAAAGTTAATTAACGTATCTGAGATGCAGTAGTAATTGTGTGCGTATTAAGGGTGCTGTGAAAGTTATAGTTGATTGCTGTTTTGTGTATTTTTGTAAGCTTTGTGAGCTAGTAAATCAATAATTTAATAAACTCTTTTATTTCTAATTACAAGACCTCTAACCCAAAGAGCTCAGAGAATTGCCCACGTGCAAGTTTTTGCTAAACAGGTAACAGTATTTTTGTAGCGCCTGAAACATATTCAGGCATTGCTACTTCCTTGCAAAGCGCGTAACTGAACTAATAGACGTGTTGCAATATTGTTGCGCCGGATTTATCTAAGATTTGTTGCACGAAAGGTTTTTAAGTAGGTGCATAGTCTAGTAAAACAGTTGTACTGCACTATGTGGGCAAAGAAACTACACTATTAAAATAAAACCTGTGAGTTTATAGCAAAGTTATTCAAGTTTCACAAAATCGTATATTCAGGTAACCCCACGTAAATCACTTTAGTCCAAAGAGTGTGTCCTAACCATTACACAAGGCGGATACTCCATGAAGCGAAGCATTTAATTTTATTAATGATATTACAAAATGTATCAGTTGGATTGTAGACATTGAATAGCTTATTGTCACTAGCAACAAAAGGGTTACCTGGATGTAAGATTTTGTAAAACTTGGTGAATATTGCCATAAACATGTGGGATTTATTTCAATAGTGCAGTTTCTATGCCCATATAGTGCAACAGCTTTACACCACCATGCACCTACTTTTACACCATCCGTGTAACAAATCAAATATGATAAATCCGTCGCAACAATACAGCAACACGCCTATTAGTACGGTTACGCGCCTTGCAAAGAAGTCGCAATGCCTGCATACGTTTCAGGCGTTAAAAAAAAATTGATTTTCGCTAAAACGGCTAACTCTAATTATCTTCTAAAAGACGACCTTCTTATTAATCTGCCTCGCCTGTTTAATATTATGTAGTAGAACATGAATTACAGTGAAGTGTTCCGAAGTTAGAAGCAGAAGAAAATGCCGTGCCCCATTTGAACAATGATGGGCCAATGGCGTTGCCAAACTAAATCACTGGGAATGAAATGAAGTCATTTATACAGCACTGTACAAAGTTTCGTTAATATTAAGCAGTATTTGAAATTTTAATTAAAACGTAATTTGAAAGTATATTTTCAGGGTAACATCACTCCCACAATTTTCACTTTAGGGACAAACTGAAAACACATTTTCGACATAGTTGTTTGTAATCTATCACCTCACGAAATGAACACACTTCGTCTTGACTCACCCTGTATATTTAAGAGCCAGGCCCTCTTACTTGATGGTAGCCTCTGTGCTGTACCCAGCAAGTAACGCCTGAACTTACGTCCAGCACCGACAATCTACCACTAGCTTCTGACCGGCGAACTGCCATAACCTGGTGTACCCAACTTTCAGGTAATACAGTAACCATTCAAATACAGTCCGGATTACCAACCACTATTACGGTTGCGCGCTATACGGCCGGAGCTATTTAAATGCAAAGTTTCCTAACTAGTTAAACCCTGGAGCCGCGGCCCGACACACGGGAGACACATCGTAACCTTCCGCCGCCGAGCCAGCCACACTGCCTACTTCATCTACCGAGGACTCGCTCTGACCCTTCCGCGTGCTCGTATCGCTATCTCACCAGGAATAATAATATAAATACATATAAATATACGACCCTAGCATTACTTTACAATACATATTGTTGTACATTAAAATACACATTTGCACATGACACAGGTTCCGGAACCTATATAACATTTATCAAATGTATACGAGGAACATCCGGAAAAAAATGTTTATTCCTGACAACGTTCGTGACGTCACTAGCACTACATGTCACAATACTCGTAGTCCCGAGGCATACAGCGTCTCAAAGTAAACGTTCAGAATGGAAAATACAGTGATCTTTGAAAGAACTGTGCAATGGTAGTGCATGACTGGATTTATTTGCTTGGACATACTCCATTGTGAAATAAATGACAGTCAAAAGAAAACTAAAAATAAAAATAAGACAAGAAAACATAAATAAGCAGAGTATGCTATAGTCATCAGGATACATACACAACATGAAATTCCAAAACTGGAATCTGGTAAGATAAAACAAGGAACAAACAGAGAATAAAAGAAATAACCAAAATATAAAAAAATAGACCTAAGTTGACATGCGACACAACGATGAGACGAAACAATAACACAAACAGAAATACAGCAAACGACACAACGATGAGACTAAACAAAACACAAAGATGTCGGACACAAACAGAAAAAACGACAAACAACACAAATGATGAGACGAAACAAAACACAGTAGTTTTCCAAACAGTCAGTACTACTGACGTTTCGGGAACTGGAATCTGTTCCCGTCATCAGGTAGACACACAGGGTTCAGGAACACGAGTGCGACTGATGAGGAGACTGGGAAAACAATGGGTTTATACAGGATAAAGCCCCTTATCGTGCTCAGTCAATAGGATACAAGTCTCCTGATTGGTCGTGCAGCATGTATTGACCCTGAATGGTTGTGGTGGGTTGAGTGTTTGTTTTTATTTTGTGGTGTAAATTTGTTTCTCTTTTAACCAATGGGATCCACATAATTTTTTAATTCAATGCTCTGTTGACTGAAAATATTGTTATTGCTAATAATAAAGGCTGATTCTTTTACTTTTCTTTTAATTTTGTCAGTTTCCTGTTTAAGTGGTTTAGAGTCTTCCCAAAGGATTTTGTGGCTTTGTAACTATTTCCTCTGCAAGTAAGCCAATTATAGTTTCGTTCCCATCGAACCAAATACACGCAAAGCCGTTTCTATTTTCGCGGTGGTGAATCGCACATTTTCTTTGAAGTGAACACAGGTGGAAGTCAGAAACACTTAACACAACCCGACGTCAACACAACATAATACATAATACCAACACTATAAAGTAAAAGTAAGGATCGATACAAACACTGAAACACTAAGCTGCATAGACTAAGTATCGTCGTTGGGCGCACCGTCGGCCGTCGCAACATGAAATCTGCCACCTGTCGACGGCATCATTAACTATCTGGGGGCCATTGAGGGAGAGAGAGTTAAACGAAGCCTCGAAGTATAAATAACAGATGACGTGATAGTAAAATAATTATTCTATTTTATACAGTTATGTGAATTGAAGAAATTTAACTAGATACGTGAAATAACACGTCCCGTTTTGTGTACGTACGGGATAATTCTTTCAGTCACACAACACGGGAAATCCCGAACAATACGGGACGGTTGGCAACCCTGTCAAGAGACCATGGTTCCCTTGAATCCGTGTCGCTCTGCACTCGCAGGTGTGACAATGACCGTCATCATCTCTCGCATCATCTTTAGTTACGATGTTGAAACATGTACTCTTGGATTCTTAATTAAATAAACACAATTTTAAGTGCATTACAATTAACTTAAAACTATACAAGTATAATGAACCCCACGATGAAATATGCACTAATCAGAAAGATGAACGAAAAAGATAGAGGTTTTCGTGAACAAAACACTTCGGCATGGAAACTGAGCTGATAATCGAGGCAAACCAACGAAGAGCAGAGATACGTATGGTAGACGTGCTGCGACGGCAAGAACGACACCCTGGCAAGGTATTTATAGTCGGTTGACGCTCCAGCAACATGATAAACTGACCCGCATCAGGCCGGATGCTGGATCCTCCAGCGAGCTATTAGTGTGGCCACTTGAGGCATCCTCCATATTCCAGCGCGAGCTTGGCCAGAAATAATACCACAGCGCCACGCGCCGTTACTACAGCAGCGTGGCTACGGAGATCATACAGCTTGCGAACAAGAGGAAACAATATTGTAGGTTCATTTCAATAACGACACAGCCAGCCCCCTTATTGTCGGTTAGGCGCTGGTCTACTGTGCGAGAGGTCATATAGGTTCGAATCCCGGCTCGTGCATGGATGTTGTGTTGTCCCTTCAACTCACTTCACCCTCACTGGCTCTTAAGACCTCATTGTTCAAACTCTCTCACCTCACCTCTAAAGCGATACTCAGCACATCGTGTGTGAACTTACCTCACATCAAAACACACCATTACTACGGTAGCATGGCCACAGAGTGCTTACATTTTATACACTGGAGATAACATGACATACAAGACATGTTGAACTTTTTATTTCAATAGTGGTACTCAGCACTTCCTTGTGTGTGCAAATCTACGCAGCTTTAACAGGCACTGGGCAGTATTAAAAAAGCAGATAGATCATATTTTGCTCGTAAAATGTGGGTCAACTGCTTGAAGTTATATTGATAGGAAGTAAATGAAAACGTTTAATCTCATTTTAAAGTAAAAGCAAAATCTCGAAGTGTAGCTGCTCTGCTCACAGATGAAGTAAAAGGTTATTAATGAAGTATACCTTTCACTCTAAGCTGGTCAGCTGCAGATGCGGCAGTGGCGTTGCAAGGACGCTGTGACTGAAGTAGTGGATGTGAGGAATAAACATTACAAGTCTCGTACGAACACGAACCCCACGGACTTCAACAGCTTGTTTAGGTTTGATGAAACAACGCGGAGTAGTTAACAAATACTTCTTGGATGACATCGCAGAAACTCGAGAGGTTGCGCGTTTTCTTCATCTGAAAAAATGATGATATCTTTGCTGTATCTCGCGGTTCCAGGAAATAAAACAGGAATCGGTTAAGAACTTGGAGGGTGAAGATACAGTATCCCTAACTGCACGTGATGTTGTAGAACTTAGTGTTGCTAAGGCGGATAATTGGATAAAGTTCCCCTTTATGAAAATACGATCATTGAGGCAAAGAAATTATGGCAACGTAAGTACAGCTTTTCAGCAGCAATTGGCGTGATCGATTGTACACATGAAAGGGACTCATACCGTGAATCCATGGTTATAATACATTAGTAGGAATGGCAAACCCACTTTAAATGTACATGCTGCGTGTATTGCCAGAGATTTGTTTACAAATGTTGATGTAAGTTGGCTCAGATCCGTCCACGAATCACACGTTTCAAAAAATTCTCAAGTTAGACAAGTAATGTTTACAACACAAGACATGGTTCTAATCGCTGATGATGGGCATCAATAAAGCCATGTTTGAAGACTACTTTCACAATGCCGGTTGATGTTGCAGGAAGGAAATACAATGTTATTCTAAAACAGGAGAGGAATATCATATAGAAATGTTTCAGGCAGCTAAAGCGTTTAGCAATTTTGGTATGTGTTTGTCGGGTAAAACTTGTAAATGTATCAAAAATCATAGTAACATGTGTAGTTCTACACACTATTGCGAAAACTTTAAATGACCCAGACTATGAACCAAATTAAAATTCACCTGGAAAAGAAACAGCAAACTGTCCTTTTATTATGACACAAACATAGAGAGGGTAAGGTATACCAAAATGACGACAGCAATGCTGACTCAGAGACGCTTTTTTTGCCCTCTCCACGCGTACCAACACAACAAAAATAAAAAATTTACTTTACAAACCATCCAGTTGGCATCAATGCGCGTCACTAAGATAAATAATCGACAACATGACAACAACAAACATCCAGGGCCGTATCTATAAACGGCTTTCGGGTGACAACCAACTGCTCACCAATGCTTTCTCTATGGGGATAGCAGTTGGTTGTCATTCGAAAGCCGTTTATCGATACGGTCCTCAGTTTAAACACTTTCACTGTAAAATGTCGTAACTCACAAATAAAATTGCAAACATTGTAAGTATTCTCTACAATAGCATATAACTTCTAAAATTATTTCAACTTTCTTTAAAATCTTAAAGAAAGTTGCAATAATCATGGTTGTATGCATGGAGTGGGCCTTAACAAATAGGAAGCGACAAGCCATTGTGGCTACAGTGAACAGCCCCTGGACCACGGCCGCAGAAGAACAGGTCTGGACACTCGCCTGGATATTTGACCCCCTTGTTGTTTGGCTGTAGTTCACCAAGTTACCGAGAATATTGTGTTTTATTGGCGCTGGAGTTAGGGCGGTCGGACTAAACTCCGCCCACTTCCTTTCCGCTAAGTTAAACAATTTATCAAAACGTATTTTTTATTAACTTATGAAGTACTTTCTTCGCTCACAAATTTAAGAAAAGGCTCCAGCAATCTTTATTTGCTTTATAAATTTAACAATGGAAAAAAGTGGACGGAGTTTGAGTCCGACCACCCGGAAAACAGCGCCAAAAAGTACGACATTCTCGGTAACTTGACGAACTACAGCCAAACAAGGGGGTCAAGCAAAATACATTGGTAGATAGGCGAGTGTCCAGACCTGTTCTTCTACGACCGTGCCCTGGAC
The DNA here is from genome assembly GCA_003012365.1 of Medauroidea extradentata. NCBI lineage: Eukaryota > Metazoa > Arthropoda > Insecta > Phasmatodea > Phasmatidae > Medauroidea > Medauroidea extradentata. Next base: position 4,232 of record PNEQ01036320.1, on the reverse strand, counting down.
ACAAGTTAACAATTTCTGTACGAAGTAACTTAACCAAACTACGGTATGCAAACTTATGTATTGTATAATGACGTATGTGAACAATCTGTGTAGAAATTTAAACTTTAGTTTAAATAAGTTAAATATGAAATAATTATTTAAATATGACATGGGCTAACAACAACTGTAGGAGCTTAAAACTGTTAGCTTTAGAATGTTAAACTAGCTAAGAATATTTATTTTACTATGACATAAGCGAACAACCTGTATAGAAACTGAAAACAGTTACCAACCAGTCTAGATTAGTGACTAAAACAAGGCATAACAAACTATAGAGTCGTTCTGTAACACGTTACAGAGTGTAGATAATTTACTCTTTTTCAAATAGCGCTATCTTGCTAGAATAAGGCAATCATTATTAACTTAATACGGATTGAAGGATTTGTTCACTTCAAACTTTTGCACTAAGCGAAACCTTCCCCTTGCCACCTTTGCCTTCTATGCATTGACTTATTTGTATTAATACGGCTCACAACCTCACAGCACTACACACATTTACAACAGCAGCTTGGCCGAGGAGAGAATACATTTTGTACACTAGAGGTAACGTAACATACAAGACACTGATAAAACGTCATTTCAATAGCAAGAGTCAGCACGTATGTATTTAAGATATCTTCAGTGTTGAATATTAGAAGCATTGGTTCAGTATCAGTTCACAAAGTTCGTCACACAGAACAAAACAAAACTATTGGTTCTTAGCGTTATGATGGTTAAGGCATTGGTCAAGGAGTACGAAGTCGTCAATTGAACTAATCCACTGAACTAATCTAAGGAAACAAGAGTTTGCGAAAAAATCTGTGCTCTATTTCTCTAAAAATATGTACTTCAAAATCCAACCTAAAAAGTATTTCCAACAGTACAACAGTAACAAATTGGAAAATATAACTTGACGACACTGACAGTATTATTGTCTACATTGACAAAACAAAAATTTGCAACAATAGATGTGAACAATAGCTCTCATTAGTTCAACAATGAGTAGCGAAATAACGGAAGGAAGACAATAATGAAGTCAAGTTAGTAAAGAAAGCATTACATAAACTTTATCGCAAGCTTTAGAAAACACACAGGCTCTTTGAGCTAAACTCTTTGTACAAGGTGTATTTAAAAGACTCAAGTTGACTCACGACGGTGGAGCAGCGCAAACCTGGACAGAGCAACATAGTGCGTGAGTCAAAACTGTGTACAATAAAGAATTCCTAGTTTTAATTTCATTTTTTGGTACCACAGAGCCTGGCAGACCAGAACTCCTTCTATTTTTCAGTGTAGATTTATTTATCTTTGGAAGCAACTTTTAGGCATGGTAGAGCACAAAACTTTTCTTAAATTATTGCAATATATATGTTCTGATGTTACAGTTTCTCTGGCTAAGTGAAATAACTGTTTCTCAAGACGATGTAACAAGTCTTGCAGAAATGAACTAAAGATATTTTGGTTAACATCTAGGACTTCAGCACATTATGTGCCTGCAGCATCGCCTGAATGAAGGCGTGGGGGAAAAGGGAGATCCAGAGAAAACCCGCCGACCAACATCATCCGCCACGCTTTCCACATGCGAAAATTTGGGAACCGATTCCGCCAGGAATCGAACCCGGATCGCCTTAAGCGAGTGCTCTATCCACTGCGCCAACAGCAGCTCAAATCTTGCAGAAGCTCAATAACAACATAGAAATGTGTAAAGCCAAGTAACACATTCTATGTAACAAAAACACTTGAATTAGTACACAGCAATAGCAACGTAGAAGACACCAATGTACACATAATACGTAATATCCTGGCAACATGCAACATTTATAACCTTGTTAGTATAAATGTCTTCACATTTAAAACAGCTATGCTTCTTTGCAGATGCAACATGGTAACAAAGTTATTATTTTAATATGTATTCACTTGCATGGAATGAAGCAAGGGTCATTATAATATGCATAATTTCTTCAAGCTAATATAATTTTTTTTATTTGCAGGCAGAGTTGCTTGTAAAATCTCAATTCAGTTATATTGCACTTGCATGCAGTTTTCCATTATTCATATGTTATTTCATAACAATTGTCATAGAAAATTAATATAATTTTCAAATGCACTTAAAAAATAAAAACAATATTTCTTTGTGTCAAGTCCCCAAAATTTACTAACAGGACTTGTTATTCTTGAACCAAATCTATAATATTATATTAATAATGTTGAGACAATTTCCGACATCTTTTTTTCCGAATTTCAGCTGCGGAGTACAACTTTTATTTAACGAATTTTTTGCATTTCCTTTCAAATGGTTCTTGTTCCAATTATGAAAAATCTGTAAATAACAAAAATTGCCTTCCTTGGACAGGATGGTAAATCACATGATTCCAACAAGAAATATGTACTGACAGAACACAACCAAATAAAAAAAAGAACTCGCAGCCAATGGTTACCCGGCAAACACCATCAAACAGCACATGAAACCTAACAGAACACTTAAGTCCACAGAAACAGAAAAACCAGCAGGAATCCTAGTTATTCCGTATGTTAGAGGCCTTTCAGGAAAAATAAGACGTCTGGGAAACAAATACGGACTTCAAACAGCATTCCGATCCAAATCTAATATCAAAAGTATGGTCACCAGGGTAAAACCAGCCACTGAAAAATTACAAAATCACAACTCTGTATATCAGATACCCTACGAATGTGGTCATATGTATATCGGAGAAACTGGAAAAGAGCTCTTTCAACACGTATCAAAGAACATAAAAACAATTAAAAGAAAGGCGAAACCCAAAAATCTAGACTGGCCGAACATGCATGGGAAACTAGCCACAAAATTCTTTGGGAAGACTCGAAATCACTTACACAGGAAACTGACAAAATTAAAAGAAAAATCAAAGGATCAGCCTTTATTACTAACAATAGCAATATTTTCAGTCAACAGAGTATTGAATTAAAAAATATGTGGATCCCATTGATTAAGAAAGAAACAACTTTACAGCACAAAACAAAAACACACACTCAACCCATCACAACCAATCAGAGTCAATCTATGCTGCGCGACCAATCAGACAGCTCATCTCCCATTCGCTGAGCAGGATAAGTGGGCTTACCCTATATAAACCCATGGTTTTCAGTCTCCTCATCAGTCGCACTCGTGTTCCTGAACCCTGTGTGTCTACCTGATGACGGGAACAAATTCCAGTTCCCGAAACGACGTAACACTGTCTGTCTGGAAAACTACTGTGTCATCTTTCGTCTCTTCGTTGTGTCGTTTGTCTTTTCTGTACATGTCTGTTATCTGTTGCGTTTTGTCTCGTCTAATTGCTGTGTATTTTGGTTATTTTTCTGTTCGTGTCTGATATTTGCTGGTTTTTCGTTTCATCTCATCGTTGTGTCGCATGTTACTTGGTTTTTTATTTTACTTGTTATTTTTTTCCTTCATTATCTGTTTGTTCCTTGTTTCAATTTGAACCGATTCCAATTTGGAATTTCTTGTTGTGTTTGTATCTTGCTGACTAAAGCATACTCTGTTTATATAATGGTTTTCTTTTATTTGATTAGTTTTCTTTGACAGTAATTCAATTTGCAAGGGAGTACGTCCAAGAAACTGAATCCAGTCATGTAATTTTAAGCTAGTAACAACTGTAGTTTCGTTGTCGGAACATGTACCTTTAAGAAGGTAACCACAGTAGTTTCGTTGTCTAAACATGTAACATCAAAAAGGGAACCACAGTAGTTTCGTTGTCGGAACATGTAACTTCAAGAAGGAACCACAGTAGTAGCGTTGTCAGAACATGTTACGTATGCAGGGAACCACATTAGTTTCGTTGTCGGAACATGTAACTTCAAGAAGGAACCACAGTAGTTTCGTTGTCTAAACATGTAACTTCAAGAAGGAACCACAGTAGTTACGTTGTCAGAACATGTTACGTCATGCAGGGAACCACATTAGTTTCGTTGTAGGAACATGTAACTTCAAGAAGGAACCACAGTAGTTACGTTGTCAGAACATGTTACGTCATGCAGGGAACCACAGTAGTTTCGTTGTCTAAACATGTAACATCAAAAAGGGAACCACATTAGTTTCCTTGTCGGAACATGTAACTTCAAGAAGGAACCACAGTAGTTACGTTGTCAGAACATGTTACGTCATGCAGGGAACCACATTAGTTTCGTTGTCGGAACAAGTAACTTCAAGAAGGAACAACAGTAGTTACGTTGTCAGA
>PNEQ01036319.1:0-17012 GCA_003012365.1 Medauroidea extradentata | reverse complement strand
TGTTTAATAGATTTGGATGTATATAGAGAAGGAAGTAATTGGAAATCACAATGAAATTGATCAAGTTATATTTATTTGTACGCATAAATACAATTATGTCAATTTTTTTTTTTACAATTTAATAGTTTTTACTCCACGCAGACGCATCGCTCACTCAAGTAGGAGAGAGACGGATGTCGAACGCTGCCGAACGCAAAGGTCGATTGTACTTCTTTGTCGCTCGTTCCGCGCTCTCGCTTGCACTTCAAGCCTTACATGGAACGCCTCAGAGCGAGGTAACGCCGCATGCATGAGTCATGTTTTTTCGTGCGTGCAGCCGGCTCTATCGAATTACAAGACGTTGTCACGTCAAAAAAAAACAGCTTTTTCCCACCTTTTATATCTATAAAAAAACTTCTCATGTGTATTAATGTGAAACTACTCTAGGAACATGCAATGGACTTTGCTGAAAACTTTCCACAAATAAAAATATGGGGTCGCCACTGAAAGTGTCAGAGTGATCTACGTTACCACCGCACGCCACTTCAGTGAACTGCACGTGCGCCAAATGAGTCGGTCAAAATTGCCCTTGGCGCTGTGCTTCACTCACGCAAACACCCGGCTAGTAGGCGGGCGCCTTAATGCCCCGCATCAGTTGCATTAATGGATTATTTTACTTTCCCCGTTTTGTAATTCTGAGAAGAAGTATGTGAAATTTGCTACTATAATGTGAATTTTGTTTACCTTGCGCCAACATTTAGGTCGCAATCAGTCCAGCAATTTTTCATGTCCTTAATTTGCTCGGCTGATTACGAGTTTAACTGCTCAGCACAAGGTAAATATAATTCACGCTATAATAACAAATTTCACAGTTTTTCTCAGAATCGTATAAAAGCGAAAAATAAAATAATTCAATATGGCGACAGATGCCGAGCCTTAAGCAGAAACAGGCATGGAGAACGATATTAAAGTTCTATTTCACCTTGTCCACAGACGACTTAGATATCCTTGTCTCTCAAGCTTCCCCACTCTCTCCCTTCTTTCTTTCTTTAGCTCCGTTGTGCACACGTAGTAAGGTAATGTCCGCACGATGTCAGCGTCTCTGGAGCATAGTCAAGCATAAGAATTTAAAAGAATGCTAGTATCTAACATTGTCGGTTGGCCTACCTGAGGGACATCTCAGTCGACTGGCAGATTTAGGGTGTCACGTGATACGATTTACTACAATTCACTTAAATTGAGGATGTTGTGTTCGGATGGTAATGTTTATTTAACAACATACCTGACCCTGTTTATCCAGCATTGAAGCAATGGTTTGTTGAATATTGAGTTCGGCCAGCTGTACATCCAGTATTCAAGGCAATATTCCAAGACTAAAAGGAAAAATTCAAAATATACTATAATTAATCTTTTACCGTTTAAAACAATTTAAGGGTTTTTTTAACATAAAGAATGTAATAGCTATATTACCCACGCCGTTTATTTGTGTCGCGTTTCAAAAATAATAAAATTGTACAGTTTCCTATATTGTCATCCAGCAATATTTGTTGTCGCTTGGTTCGGTGGATTTAATGCCGGGTTTGGTGATTGTAATTGTCTTATTTTCCGTCCCATGTTCCACGCCGGCTTCCGAAACTGAAAACTGTAACAAATGGCAGTGTCACAGTGTAGAGCGCATATACGTAATAAGTGTCTGAAGAAAAGCAATAAAGTCAAAAGTGATGCCACCATCATAACGCAGAATTGTGTTCATGGGTTAAAAAATTATTCAAACTGGTTCAAATTCTAGTGACGCCTGAACAAAAACTATAAACGTGTCCAATAAAGCAAAGATGATCAATACTAACAAAAATGTATTGTAAATAAAAATAACTTTTACTTGTTATAGTTTCGTGTTAGTATGATGGTTAGAGTGACTGCCAGGGTTGCCAGATTGTAAATGATGTAGTCTCGTACAAGGGAAAAAAAATTTCGTGCAAGGCATCAAAATTCTAGTGTCACACATTTTGATGACTTTTTTCGCGCACCTTTGTGCCACGAACACCTTACAGGTCCGGGCATTAATAGTTCCCTGGTCTCGAAATTCTCGTATGACAGCAATTTTATATCGAAAAACAAGTAATAACACCCTAAATCCTCGTATATCTGGCAACACTGGTGACTGCCTGAATTCTGTTGTAAACATAATGTGAAATCCGCGCGAGCGTTGCTTGGTAGGTGACTGAACAGAAGCGAGATACTAGCTACGACACAGCTGCTTGACAGCGACTTCCTGTGCCGGGGAAAGGAAAGGGGGGTGAGAGAAATTTAGGTAATTACGTCATCAAAGGAAACAACCGACACATGTGAACACTCCTTGTCAGACTTGTCGAATCTGGATGGGGGCTGCAGCTGCCCGCAACCGTTCATACCGAACAGTAACCGAGAAGTTAGGTTGGTACAACTTGTTCTGATTGGCACAGTCAAAGTAACACCTCTACACAAATATACGCTGCCATCAACAAACATAAACTAGAGCTATTGATGTGAATGTATATTGAAACAAAGTGGTGCAAAATAGAGGCTGATTTATCACGGTAAAAGTTTACCATATGGTAAGATACACGGCAGTATCTACTTGTCAATGTTTTTTTCCCGATTACTAGCGAAGGACATTTATTATTCGTTTCTGCACAGTTAAAACAGTGTCAAACTAAATTTAAATTATCGCCGTTGGATAACATTGATTTCTCAAGTAACAAAGTTCGGAAAATATTTTTGTACCCATTTGTTATTTTCGAATTTCTTTGTTTACTATGTAGAAACTCAAGAATTATTTTATAATAATATTTTTAAGTTATGACAACTGTTACATAAAAAAATAATTAGGCCGCATAATTTTACGTATTTTGTTATTCAACCTTTTCAACAGGAATAAGTAAATCATCTTGTTCATATCGAGGGCGTCATGCCAGAAGGACGTATCAGCTGTATGCAACATATGGTTGATATGCCCTTCTGGCATGATGCCCACGATATATATGTTCCCTAATTTAAAAATCCCACATTGGTTTAAGAAAACATGAAATCAATTAATGTCAGTTATTGGACAAGAGCAGGTAAATATTTGCGGTACGTAAATTATTATTTTAAGACAAAATTATGTGCGGATATACGTGCACTTTTCGTTGTCTCATCACTGCAAACGGAAATTAAGGAATGTTTCAACGAGTTCAGGCAGAAAATTACGTAAAAACAAGTTAATGTTTCTTTTAGAGTTATTTTTGTGACGCGAGACTATACGTGTATTTATGGAAATAAGAAAATATTTGAATTTCACCCCCTTGACGTTTCAAATCTAATTTTTTGCGCTACGAACGCTACACTCTACCTACATATATACACATACATACAAACACACTCATACACACATATATACACACATACATACACACATCACACATGCGTACATACAAGTGCATATTCCTGGTTTTTTCAGATCTACGGCATTTTCTTTAGTGTTCAGTCGAGTGCAGTCACATTGAGATTGTTTATACTAATATTAAGAGTATTTAATCATGATGCTGATAGTTTTAATGCTCCAGCTGACAAACTCATATTTTGTAAGTCGATATATACATTCGAATATCCACCTTCTTACTGACCAAAAATGTGCATCTTGTATTCTTATTTCGTATTCGACCTCAAGACATTGGAGCATAGTAGTTTTCAAATAAGCCAGTTCATATGCAAATCTGACCAATTGAAGCATCTCGCATAAGAACGCTCGAGAAGTATTTTCCGGCACAGGCCCACTGGAGTGAGATCTCCTAGTGGAAGAGGCTGGTTACACAGTTTTGTGACATGGTGTTTTGAAGGTAGTTTTTCAATCATTTCAGTGTTGAAAATGACCTTTCTGGCACTGCAGTAGGGATCCGAAGTATCCTCACATGTCAATAAAATATTACACTGCATTGCTATAATGCTCCAAAAGTATTTTTAAAATCTGAGAAGAACGTGCCAACGTGTGGGTAAAGTTGTCTGTAAAACTATAGAGTTTCAAGTTGTCGCTTATCTCGTCTATCAGATGTTTTGGAACCCCTATGTTATAGGAAAGTAACTTGTAGTGACAATTTTTAAATACAATGAAAGTAAGGTTACATTGAGGGAGTGGTGTTGGAAATCTCTACGCTCTGAACAGTGAACTTACGCTGAATTCGATTTTAGCATTATATGACCTCTTGGATTTTATAACATAATTTGAAAGGTCAATAACGACTGCCATATTTGTAAGGGAAATGTACATTCTTAAATAATGAGAAATTATTAAAATAAACATAACGACTATACCTGCTTGTCTGCCTACTTCCTCATCCACGACCACGTGATGTAAGCGCAACGCTAACACGTTCGACTCGCATTCTGGAAGACCCGGGTTTGATTCCGGGGTATCCTGATTTGATTCCTATGACGTTAGGCCCAACTACCACGCATTTCTACCTTCCTAGTTACCTACCTGCACCTGTTGTGTGTGTACTAACTATGACTGAATGTTTATGGGACGTGCATGTAAGCCTATTTTCACTGTTAAAGGTTTAGGTCCCGGGTTTGTGCATATTTGACGATAATTACTTTCTGAAACTTAAACGGGAGCCGATACAGTTAACTCGCTCTGCAACATTGTTATAACTGGTTTGAACTACGTAGTATGATGTCGAGACAAAATACTGCATAGTGATAGCTAATTGTTGAACTAATGAAATTTCCTATTAATTTATAAATACGCTGAAATATTTACATAGTCTGTTCGAAAAATTGCGTAACATAGTAAAACTGATTTGCAACAAAGTTAAAAAGCAATTTTACGTTATCTGGACTCTTCTGGGTTTAAAAAATAATATTCTCGAAAGTCAAGAAACTCGGGCCCATAGTTCGCAGATACTGACTGTGTAGCCGGCCACCGTAGAGTAGTAGATTAGGCGCCGGTCTACGGTGCGAGAGGTCCTGTGTTCGAATATCGGCACGAGCATGGCTGTCGTGCTGTCGCTTCACCTCACTTCACCCTCGTTGGCTCTTCAGGGTGTTCAAGTGCGATAAAGTCATAATTGTATATTTCAATGAAATAGTGTGAAGTTTTGTAGACAATACTTGTGAGTACAGTTTCATTTTACAAAACAATTTTAGCACTCACAGTTTTCTATTAGCGGTGTGACAAAAAAAAATTTGCTTGTTACACTGCCATGCAAGTAATGAAAACCAACTGACCTACTTTAAAGAAATTATCTGTGATATTACATCCCATGAGCTATGCAATAAAGTATTTGAAAGAAAATAACATCAAATTTTGAATTTTTTAAAAAAATCGCAAAAGTACAGGAAAAAAATTTAAAGTCAGCAATTTTTTTAAACACAAAAATTGTTGACGGCATATTTTTTTTAAATGTTTTATTACGTAGCCCGTGACATGTTATTTCACTGTGAATAATTTTACTTACGTAAGTCAGTTGGTTTTTACTATTTGCATGGCAGCAGAACATGCCAATTTTGACTTTGACGCAACGTTATGAGAAAACTACAAGAGCTAAAATTGTTTTGTAAGAGGAAACTGTACTCACAAGTATCGTCTACAAAACTAACACAATTTCATAGAAATATAAAATTATGACTATCACACTTGAACACACTTAAATGGGGGTGGAGCGCCAATGCAGTGTATTTTTACAATTTTCGTAATAACATTTTTTCCTTAAATATTATTGAAAATCAAGGCTCGACAATTCATAGTTGACACTTTGGTTACTATAGAGGCCTGGATATTATGACATTATAAACTTCAAAAATTAAAGTTTTCCATTTTTGTGGATTTTGAAACTTCAAGCCCTTATTTTTCTTAAAACAGTTTTTAATTTTTTACTCGAAAGCAAGTCATACTACCGCCTAGTGCTGTATAAACATACGTCCGCAAATAAAATATCTACACTCTAAAAAATAGTCTATAAATTTGCCACACGTGCGTAAAAAAGCGCTAAGAGAGTAGGTATGGTACAATTGCTTCCCAAAAATCCATGGTAGCATTCTTAAACTCTTTTTGAAAACAGTCAAATGTATACTTAAGTTACCAGACTTGTTCTGTAACAGTTGTAAAATTTTGCATATTTACAAGACAGAAGTATGTTAACTGTCTTATACCGTATTTAGGTTAATTACTTCCTAAGAATTTTGTGAAGTTTTTTGTACAGTGTACTCAGCAAAAATGTCTCATCGAATTGAATAGTTCAGATTTTATCGACCATTGCGTATTGCAGAGTGTGTGGTAGACCTACTATATGAGTAAATATTTATACAGAATTACTAATTCGTTACGCGTGATCTCTTGCGCCGCAGTTAAATGCACGAGGTTCCGGCGTCGGAGATTGTGCCTCAGAAGTTCGTAACACTGGGAATAATTTTGTTTAAAACGTTGTCTAGGATTGCTATTGGTTAGATTTTGCAGATTGGCTTCAAGAAACCTACGGTTATAGATTAATGCTTTTAGCGTTGAATTATGTACCTCGCCCTCTTAAAGGATGTTCAAGTGAGATAAAATCATGATTTTATATTTTTATGAAATAATGTTAGTTTTGTAGACGATACTTGTGACTGCAGTTTCATCCTGCAAACAGTTTTAGCTCGCATAGTTTTCCCATAACTGTGCGTCAAAGTCAAAATTTGCTTGATACGTTGCCATTCAAATAGCGAAAACTAATTGATCAGCTGAAATAAAATAATTCACTGTGAACTTACATCACATGAACTATACATTTAAACATTCTAAAACCCACAACGTAACATTCTGAATTTTTTAAATATCGCAAAAGTACAGAAAAAGTTCTAAATTCAACATATTTTATTAAATATAAAACCAGTTCATGGGATATTTTCTAAATGCTTTATTACGTAGCCCGTGGCATGTTTTTTCACCGTGAATTATTTCACTTACGAAAGTCAGTTGGTTTTCACTATTTGCATGGCAGCGGAGCATGAAAACTTTGACTTTGACGCACCGTTTTGAGAAAACTATGAGAGCTAAAATTGTTTTATGAGAGGAAACTGTACTCACGAAAGTGTCGTCTACAAAACGAACACTATTTCATATAACTATAAAAGTATGATTTATCGCATTTGAACACCGTTAAAAGGGCTGCAAGAATAACCCTGCCACGTCACGTGACGGTGTATGTGTGTGTGTGGCAGGTACAGGTCTGTCAGCGAGCACCGCCACCTGCCGGGCGCAGCGTCCTTGCTGGCGACACCTAGCAGCGCCTCGTCGACGGCGGTGGCTAGCGCCGCGGCGCTGCCCCTCTCCTTGTCGCTGCAGGGCACGCCGCTGCTCACGCCCTCGTCCACCACGTCGTCGTGTGTCGCGAGGACGCCGGTGGCCGCCTTCCCGCCCACGCCCGAGGCCTTCGTCATCGACGACCGCGGCTGAGACCGCTGCAACTGCCGTGGCGCAGCCTACGTCTTCTCCCAAACCCTACGCTTAACTGTTTTTTTTTCGCCAGAACTGTCAAAATCGCGCGCCAGGCATGTCCTGAGCGGTCTACGTTGATCCGTAACAATTTCCTCAAGGGAGAGTGATAGATAATTACTACAGACATGCAAAATTCGCATTATTGTTTGGTGCCAGACTATACTCCACTGATATGTACATGCTCATGCACCATCTGTGATTTCACTGCTAGTGTATATATGAGATGTAATACAGTAGAACCCTGTTATAACATTTCTGGATATAACATTTTCCTGCATATAACATCACTTTTCTTTGGTCCCATCATTTTTCCATAAAGCATAATGCTTTCATTTCCTGCTTATAACAACATTTGTATTTTCATTTCCTGCATATAACATCACTTTCTTCTCAGACATTAACCGTAACTCTGGTAAAATCTTTCTTAACTGTATTTTAGATAAAATAACTACACTGTAGACTAAAAACAACAGTAAAAAACAAATTAATGTCTGAGAAAGTGTCATAAGTGTACATTACAGTTTCTGATGGCACAGTAACTATAACCTAATTTAATCTCATTATAGGCTTATTTTCTGTACATAAACTATCACATTTTAAGTTATTTTTGAGTAACCTCCATTTATCGGTTTAAAAATATTGATTCCTGCTTATAACATTTTCCTGCATATAACACTTTTTTTCACAGGTCCCTTGAAAAATGTTATAACAGGGTTCTACTGTATACGTATTTGACTGTTTTAAATGCGACTGGCCATTCTATCGAAGCTCGAGTGTTTCCCGCAACAATCCACGATACTTTAGGCCAGTGGATGACGTCGAGCAAGTAAACAATATCTCTCAGTCTAGTCCGTTGTCAGAAAATAACGCGAAATTTGCATGTCTGTAATAATTACATTTTTTCCCTTCAGTTTTCGAGCCATAGCGTGTATTCATGTTGTATTACCATAATGTTCACTTCAACAAGACATAGGATATATTCCTGATAAACTGCTTGACTTAATCATAATGGAATCTTTCGTTAATTAGTCATGCAGAATCATTGCAAGGGAACTATGGGCTAACTTCCAAGAATGACAAGTCCAAAATAGGATGAACATATAAGTTAACACTATTATGATCTCCAAAATTCAACATAAATGTCTTCTATGCCTCAACATTACAACTTTTACAAAAAATATATTAAAACCAAAGTTATTGCAGAAAATCGGTAAATATAATTTAGCATCTAACACTCCCCCGAACTTCACAACCTAGCTGGTTGTCCGCCGTTATAAAATACGCTTTATGTCCGCTGAAATATTTCAACTAGTTATGATGGAATCATAACAGCGCAACAGTCGCGACGCGAATAAAATAAATTTCCAACCGATCAATATTGAGGAATCAATGACGTCAGCGAGGCACAAAAACGCGGACGTAATTTCCGGATTGAAAGTATTTCTCGCGGACAACAAAACTAGTGCACACAATAATGAGATATTTTATCGTAGAATCGCGCCTTCGCGCTACTGATTTAAAAAAATCATCACTCGCATACAAATAAAACAAATATTCTATTCTTTCCTGTAGTCCCCATTTGACTGCGTACATTGCACGGCGCCCGGGCTGGATCGTGCTTGTGTGTAACGCCTCAGTAGTTGTACGACCTTCCAGGCGTAGATGACGGACAAGCAACCGTCGTCGTGTCACACGCACTCGGTGCTACGTACAGCAGTGAAAAGACAAACGTTGAATCTACGTGTATATTCACATGTTCTTGGTTTACCTTATAACCAGAGCGTTCGCATTCATTGCGAAGATCTTAGTAGCCACACGCTAGCTATGACAACTTTCCACAAACATAAAGTATAAGTTTTTGGTTACCGCAAATCGTAAGGTAAATATTCACGATTGAAAACTGACATCGATAATTAGCATTTGTAGAAATAACGAAAAGGAAAAATAAATAATGAGTATCTGGGTGCGGTTTAACAACACGACCTGCAATGGGCGAAAAAACTGTTTCGAATTCCTTTCCCTTTAAATTACGTAATTTTGGTCAAGAATTTTTAATGGAAATTTTTACTGCTGAATGTTTGGCTATTAAATGACAGCTTGTATCAGAAGGTCCCAATGACCAAAAAATGTCACCTTGTCACAACACACTCAAGTGACCGTAGAAAATGCGAAGCCTTACTGGTAGGCAACACGCGATACGACATAGGTTCGAGCAACTCCAATATCTAATTACGGTTAAAGGTATTCGAAACATTTTTTTTTCACCTAATGCAAATGATATTAAATTGCATCCGGAGATCCGTTATTTATTTCACCTTACTTTAGTGTTTTCCATCGCAAATTTTACCCTCAAACTTTGAGCCAAAAACCTTCAGTATAAACGAAGAATCAGGTATACAGAAGCACACGAAAATATTTCGAATTCATTACATTTACTTACATTCAAAGTATCCGATGATATTGTACTTTCTTGGTGAAAGTACTAATTGGAGAGTATATAGTAAACAAAACATGTATGACCTACCGGTTTGCGTGATTTTGACAGTTCTGCATGAAAGTGTAAACTAAATGTTGAGAACACGTGCGGTGAAGAAGTTAACCACAGTACCTCATGTATAGTCTGTTTCAAACACGGCTGGCCGTGTCAAGACCAGGAGCAGTGTCGTTGCTCCCCAAGTCGCAGAAATAACCACGATAACGGGTATATCTTGTTACTGCGAGATCATGCAAACATGCACAACATGACTACACGTTCTGTGTGAAATATGACAATCGCCTCTCAAGCAAGTACCCCGCACACTCGCTTTGTTTGGGGCAATGACGTTCACAATATGTATGTGGAACGCTAATAGTTCGCCAACGCGTCTAATGTTGTATCACCTTTCTGCACAAAGTGACTAAAGCGTTCAGTTTTGTAGTGATGCATGAAAACTTAAAGCTGCGTCGCATTGATATTGCCTACGAAATTGTCGTAATTCCTATAGATTAAATCAACTACAGAGAGCTTCAAATAAAATATTTTTAATACGTAGGCTAACTCGAAGATTTTATTCCATAGACTTCTTTTCTAACTGGGTGATCCTCTAGTAACAGAACAAAGTGTAAAAAACTTCCCAAAATTTATTTTGAAATATATGTGGGTTACTCATGCATCACTGTGTTTATAAAAAAACGGACGCCCTTAAAATCATGTGAAGGACCATTACGAGAACCAGGTTTTCAATTCAATGTGCGACTGACAGCAAAAATACCCTGAGACGCTATTACGTAGCTTTATTTATAAAAGAATCCATTGAAAGTGTTAAGCAATCTAGTCCTGATCAACAACTTGAACAAATGACTATGATATATTGAATAAGCCAAATGATTGAGAACTGTGGACTGAAAATACAAATACAATCTATGTTCTATAGCGTATGGACTTTTAGTTATGTGTGTTTAGTTCTCAGTTCTTGAGCAGAATTTTTATTGTTTATTAAAATATTAACAGCAATTAAATCATGAGAATTTTTATATCCCCTTGTATTTTCCTTTCAGCCTGTCGACGTTGATTTTAAAACAATTTTACACAACAAACATTGATGAATGGAATGTGTTCCAGTAACAAAAAAAAAAAAAATGTAGCATGTTACTCAGTTCGAATGTACTTATCAAAGGACAATAACGTAAGTCGACGCCCCTTGAAATAATTAACACAAGCTACATGATATAAACAGGCAGCAAATAAAATTAGCGAGCAAAGCCATTCTTCAAATATTTTGTGGTTAAGGCGGCCGCCTACCCCACGCTTCAAATGCGTTGCAGTGTGTTCGCAAACAGGTATTTTCTACGAAAATATTCCACGTGTGCCCATTGTGCCAACGTACGAAAAGAAAACACACTTCAGACAAGGTCGGAACCTCATTGTTAAGACGCCACGCTCATTAAAAACATTGTTTCTAAGCTCTCCAACATGGCTAAAAAACTGCCTTTTCAGACTTCAGTACTTCAAATTGTACTAACCGGATGTATGTGAAACTCAGATTGCGTCCTGCACTGAATTTAGTTGCAGACTTTCCAACAACAAAATTGTATGGTCACTGCTTAGTATCCCAAAGTAAAAACCGTTCGGCGGGAAGCTTGCACGCTAGTTCAGCGCTTGGCTCGTTGAGGCGACGCGGCATTTGATGCGCGCTTCAAAGTCGACCTTACAGCTCCGTCGCTTTTGAGCCTCTCACGCGCAGGTAGGCGGCGCCCTTAAGTAGCTACATTGAGCTTAGCTAACAGTTCTGACTTCTCTACTATATAGCCACACTGTAAAAAAACTTCCTAAATTGTAACGAAGTTATTAATTCATACACAGTAAGAGTACAGATGACGGTAGATCGCGAACTTTTTTTGTGCCAACATACCCTTGAAAACACTAGTTTCTTGTGACGTGCATGATTGGGTGATATACGTGTAACGTAGCTGTTTGCAGACCAACAATAGCCATGAAATATTACAACAGCGGGATTCTTATTGACTCAGTAAAAGAAAAAAAAAACAGCACCACGTACAAGCGAAAGCCAGTAACCTTTTCATAAGCTGAACGTGTGTTGAAACCCAGCAAACAGTCAAGTTTTCCCGCGATAAACCATCATCTCTAAGTACGGGACACTTAACCATACTACATCTTGTAATAAGAGCAAATATTGTGCATTGTTACTATACAGGTATTATAACACCATTATAAATTGACTGTTTCCTAAAATGTATAGGAATGCTACCATTAATATATGGGAAATCATTTTACCATGCCTACTTCTTTAACACTCCTATATATCAGTACGGTAGGTTTACAAATATATTTTGTAGTGCAGGCATAAATCACAACGAACAAGTATTAGTAAACAGTTTTTATTGGCGATGCCTACCTCAGTACCCAGAGGGGAGCAAGTATAGGCGTGTACATGTTATTTTAGCTGGGGCTCAATACCTGTCGACCCTACAAATATGCTCCCAATAACTTCTGTTCATCTCTGCGAGTCCCACACTTATATAAGATATTTTAAGGCGTTTTCATTAATACCATTAAACTATTAACAGGTGCGTATTTTCACACGTTTCCCCCGCCCTTATATTCCAGCGCTGCTCCATACCCTCCTCATGTCACCTCTCACCAGGGCTGAAAACCTCGATGTTGAGCGCTGACCAACATCTGATCAAAAGAACAATATTTTAAAATAATCTGGACAAGGTTATGAATAACGTACAAGGAATGTTAATTCGAAACACAAGAACTGGGCCGTAAAGCACAAAGAGCGCTATGGTCTACGTACATTTATCGTCCCCGACCAGTTTTCCACTTTTCCTTTATTCGTTACAACTCAGAACTGTATCACCGAAACGTGGCAATAGTGCTGCCGTTGAATGAGCCAATAAAGGAAGTTTTATTTTGGCAATTGGGAGGGCTGGCAGGCGGAAGTTCCCTTCGTCTGGTTTGTGTAGTTAAGAAAGTTCCCTGGCGGAAAGACCGCAATGACATAGGGCGGTAATCCTATACAGATGGTGTGCCGAGGTTGGTAGGGATCAGCAGTGACCCAGGGTATTGAAGCTGATCGCTATCTAACCACTCACTTGTTCTCTACTTTTGTACCACTCACATTACCCTCGCCAAGACGCCACGCTACAGCTTAACTCACAACCACGGCCATAGAACAGTTCTGAACTCGAGTTGAAAACTGGTCTTCATATACGACTGTTTGGCGGCATTGGTACGTTGTTATATTAAAGGCCAGTTTACACCAAAAAAATAGCAGCATCGATGTTAATTACAAAAGTTACAAAATGTTACCAAATTATATTAAGCTATAGTGAACAATTTTTTATCAATGTTGATAGCAAATATGCTATAAAATTGCAATGTTGTAAACATGTAATAAGAATTGTAATGTAATTGTAATTGTAATGCTGACGACAAAAATGCTAACAACACTGCTGATAACAATACTAGTAATATTTCCTACGAAAATACTTTTATCTAGATTCTAGACCACACTGAATAGGTCGCGAAATTAATGTTACGTCTATCAAAATGTTCGTGACAAAGTTATTAACCTGATTAAAAAATTCATAACTATTATTGATAACATTTTTTTTTATTTGGTTTAACGTGTCCTCGAACAACACAAGGCCTAGTGGTAAACGGGGGAGGGGGAGGGAATTTGGAGAAGGAGTCGACCAGTGCCCGTTTAACGAACCATCCCAGCAATCGTCTGGATTTATTTCGAAAAACAACCGAAATCAGGATTGCTGAAGCCGGGGATCGAACTCGGATCCTCCTGAATGCGAAGCGAGTGTTTTACCACTGATCCACGACGATTTCGACAAAATGACAGTAACAAATGTTTTTAATATTTCTTTGTTGAATTAACAGAGTTAATAAAAGAACATTGGCAACAAAGTTAAAAACATAATGTTACTAACAATTTTCAAGCATTTTTACATTTGTTAATAACTTTGTTGGGAACACGTTATGTTAGCGATGTTATTGCTGGCGTAAACTAGGCTTAATAGTACGGTAAATATACTAGTAGAAAGTTCGTGTCCGAGCCGCAGGGGCCACTAATAGCAATGTTTTGTAAGAACTACTATACCGGAGACGTTTTAGTCAAAGAGGTTTACTGAACAGCATTGGTAGAAAATATTTTGTAAATTTGCCACACGTTCGTATACGAACGCTAAGAAAGAGGCTATGTTAGAATCGTTTCCCAGATTTCCAAGGTAGCCTTTCTAAACTTTTTTAGAAAACAGTCAAATGAATTCTGAAGTTACCAACCTTTATGTGAAAGTTTGCATATTTACAAGGCGAAAGTATGGTAACTGTTCCATACTGCGTTTAGATTAATAGCTTCCTAAATATTTTACTAAGTTTTTTACAGTGTACGCTGACCTGTATTTCTAAGACCACGCTCACGACCTTCGGAATAGAGTCACCGATCATTTTCATATGCAGAATGTTAGACTGATGAAAGTATGTTACAAATTTGCAAGACGATTTTTGAAAAAATCATTAAAATATTATAAATTTCCAAAGCAGTATATTAAATTTTTTGTTTCGGAAATGCCTTGCGGGCGTCCAGGCGAGCAAATATCGTAACTTTTTATTTGTGTGAAATGGTGTTAATTTTGTAGACGTTACATGTGTACATTTCCTTCTAACAAAAAAAATTAGCTCAGCCAGTTTTCCTATAATGGCACTTCGAAGTCAAAATTTGCACTTCTTTTAGTTCTTATTGGTTAAAGCCGCAAAAACCAATGAATATAATGAAATGAAAAATTCACTCAAACTACTGCTTGTCATGTCTTGAAATAAATTGCAAAATATTTTCGTATTTTAAAAAAAATCTATAAACAACAAAATTACAATTTTCTGAAAGACTACACCCTCCTTCCCAACCGGGTATTTCAGAGATAATTTCCCACTGTAAAAACTGAGCTAATTATTTTCCGTAGGAAGCATCACTCTGAAGCAAATAGCACTTCGGTATTTCGACTGGTTCTGCAGATATAGAAGAACTGGCAGTCCCCCGCGGCTTTGCTTGTGAGTATAACTGATAATACTTACTTTAATTGAAAAACATCTTTGTACGCAAGACTGATACTTTAATCCCCAAGTGTTATAATAGCCAAGCTGCTAGATGAACTAACTCTGCAGCAGGATTAGTATCTATAGCTGTCCACGCGAAGATCATCGACTTCACCTGGGCCTTAATTATAGCACTGAGGTAGTTATATACTCTTGAATGGAAGAGGTTAATCAAATGATAAACGTCTGTTTACCCTGCGCACAACCATTGGTGACGGTGCCCTCAATTACATATTTTCAAATTTTCACTCGAAATTTAATGCCGTTAGATAGTTTTGGTGGGAAAAGGTTTCGCGGAAACGTATTTGGTGCCCCAACCTTGAGATTAGTGAGATTATATTTGTGAGCTGATGTCGGCGAACCGAAATGAAAATGAACTGAATAATCCATTTTACCCTTTTTAAACGACTACATGCAAATTGCATTAATTCGGTCTGCCTTTCAGTTTGTGAGTGTCAGAGTTGAACGTTCGCATGCAGCATTTAACGGAATTCGAGCCCAGAACCTCGCTGAATGTAGACCTGAGCTACAAACAACTGCGTCACGTAACGTCAAAATAACTCATTAAAACTAATTTAATTTAAAAAATAAACTATTCATGTCCTGGGCTCATAGAGGATGTACACACTACATCTCTATAGGTTACTGTAGAATGAAATACCTGTACAATTTATTTCTTCCGGTCGTACTTGCTTTTCGGATCGTCTGCCTTGAAAGTTTACAAACTTAGTTTTATTCTTAATAATCAAGTTATGTTATAAAGGAAAAAAAATACACATAATTTTTTAAATACTTACGTAAGTATCACTCTGACGCGAACAACACTTCAATATCTCTACTGGTTAGATAGGGATAATGTGTTTTTGGAAAACAAATATTGTGCTTTGTCATCCTTTTGGATTTCGAATTTAAAAATATCTTAATTACACATCAGACGTTTGTATAGGTAACCAATTGAAGTGAAAATCGCGACTAGCCCGTTCAATCAAATCTAAATCGAACATTCATTAAAAAACACACATGATCCCTGCACAGTAGGCTACTTAAAAGTTCGAATTTTGAAAAATCTTAAAACCGTTTTGCGATCATTTCAGTAATCATCATCCTGAAGCAAAAATTAACTGTACATCTCGACGAGTTCGATAGATATCAAGGATTTATCTGAAACACATTATTAAGTATTTTCACCTCCTAAGAGAGTTAATTTCTAAAAACTCTTAAATCACGTTTTGGAATGCTTTATTGGTGTCCCGTAGACGTGAAAAACACAATAACCCGCTGGCCTCAAGATATATCGATGATTAATTGAAAACACGTTTAATCACTTTTCACCCCTTTTCACCTACCTAGGCAACTAATTTCGGAAACGAGTGAAATCACTTTTCAGGTATTTGAGTAAGCATTAGTTTTAAACAAAAACCACGTCGCTATATAAAAAATCAATGGGGTCGATATATATCGATTGTGAATCGATAACACATTTTACCCTTTATTTACCTTTTGGTGCCGAATTCGGAAAATATATTTAAATGGTATTTAGATATTTACGTAAGCATCACTCTAAAGCAAAGAGCACTTCGATGTCAATATGTTCGATAGATGCGGAGGAATAATCGAAAACACATTTCACATATTTTCACCCCCTTAATTAACAAATTTTGGAACGTCTTTGAGTATTATGTTATTCATTTGTATACGTAACAAATTTAAGTAAAAAATCACGACGATATACAGGCTGTTTTTTTTCAACCTTTACAGCCTTAAATGTCGTGTAGGGGGTGGGTAGAGGAGTAATTTGAGATAGGGTACTTAGGGTCGGAACGGCCTCCTTAACCCTTAAAAGTAGGTTGGATTCAGGCCCTCTGCTCCTGTAAAGTAGGCAACCGACCCAAAGCACGCAAGCCCGTTTCGATGTCCCACTTCTCTGCAAAGTTT